>JARHVA010001961.1:2227500-2292500 GCA_037957365.1 Torreya grandis | reverse complement strand
TATATTAAAATTTTAGATTCATTTATGGATTTTGTTGCCATTAAATATGTATAAGGACCTCTTAACATAAACCAAACATAATTCACAAATATAATACATAAAATTGTACCTATATTATGACATAGATAATGTAGATCATAATATAAATAGTCTAGAGTATATTATATCACCATGTTTTAGAAGAGTTTATTTTGTTTATTTTTATACACATATTTCTATTCAAAACATTATTTAAATTTTTGGATTGTTCTCAATTCAAGTATGGAACATAGGAGGCAATAAATTTTTGCATTCCAATAATTATTTATATCACTCTATTTTTTGCCCTTGTAAAAATTGTGTCAAAAGTCTTATAGACATGAATTTTTATAATAATTTAAGAGATACACATCATTAATAATGATATTTATTATATAAAATTAATTATCCAATATGTACCTCTCCAATGAGAATATGTTTGAAAAATCCATCAAGAATGCTTTGGCACATCTTTAAAATTATTTTACCTATGAAGTAATGTTCAACAGAATAAAATGTAATTTTAATTGCTAGTGGTTTCAGATCCTTAGGAAAACACTTTTTTTTTAATTTCAATGAAGTATATTTTAACAACTAGATGATGTATCTTTAAATTATCATCTCTATTGATTTTCACTCTTATTGTCTACGTAGTTGATGGAGACATGAAAACTTTGATCATATGAGCAAACATATGTTCAATATTACATTGATCCCATTTTTTAATTATGATAGCTTAGTAAGTATAAATATTCAAACCATTCACATAAAAAAATAAAAATGCTCTACCTATCTATCTTAGTGATAATAGTACCATATATCATTGCATCAACCATGTTCAACACCATAATTAACTACAAGATTATTCTCACCATTTTAAATTATGTAAGAAAATATATACAAGTCACATGGTTATGTATTCTAATTCAATAAAATCTTTCCAATTACCCAAATTGATAAAGGAATATCTTTTCACACAATGCCTCTTCTTCTTTATACAAAAACAAGATTCTCACCCATCTTAAAATGCAGAAGATTCAACAATTGACCAAAAATATTTCAAGTTGAATCAATGCCACTTGAGATCAACATTTAAATGTGTATCAAGGTAAAATAGGGTGATGAAATCAATATGTCCATTCATAGTTTCCACAAAATCAAAGTTATTAATATTTTCATCACTTACACAAGCTACCAAACATTAACATTCACTACATCATAAATATTCAATATAAATAAATCACACTGAATAAAATAATAAGAAATAAAACAAAAATGATAATGTATAAAAATAAATTAAAATCCAAAAATAAATACAATTAACTCAAATAGATAATCATGAAAATTGAGTAAAATAATCCAAAAAAATATGAAGGCTGAAAAATATCAAGGGTCCCCAAAATCCACAATAGCTTGAGATATAGAGTTATCAATCATGTAGTACATGCATAATATTAAATAATTTTATACTTTTTGGGTATATCTCACCGTATGGAAGACAATGTCCCCCAAAAACACTAGTATGATATTTACCTCCTCTCTCACACACTCACAGAGGTCTATATGCTACGTAGAAAACAAACTCGATAAACCCAACAGAAGAACCAAACAAGAAACACTATTATTTCTTCTTCTACAACCCTCTGATATAAATCATATAGGAATGAAAATAAAAATAAATAACATTAAATATCATAAATTTAAATAAAAATACTTTAGCCACTATTTTAACAAATTCCACAAATCCATCAAGGAAATTAATAGTCAATTAAATCAGAAGCATTAATCATAAGATTTAATTTCATCCTTTAGAAAATGGGAATAAAATAAAATGTAATCATAAAGATATTCACAAAGAAAATTTTTAGGTCCATATGTGATCAAAATGACAATGTTGGAAGATCAAACCAACCATAGATATTTAATATACTAACATATTGATCAAGAGAAGGCTCAAGAAAAATACTTTCACATCATCTCCTACACAACATTGGGATGTCAGTGTTCATTATCACACAGTCCTAAAAAGTAATCAGGAAAAAAAAATAAGAAAATCAATCAAATCCTACATATGTATGCATTATAAATAGTAAAAGAAGAGAATATTAGTCAAATACATAGAATTCACTATCTACACTGCACTAGGTTTCTGAGCTTTATCCATAAACATCTATATATTAAATTGGTATTATTCCATTCATTTACAAAGGACTATCACTTTTCCCCTTTTACAGTAATTTTCAGCAACAACTTCAATCCATTAGCTAAACTTTAATGCACACCATGCCTTTATGAGGATGGCAATACAACATTTAATCATCCTTCAAACCCAATTTGACAATTAAAAAAATAGGAATTGCTGATAAAGAGTCCAAAACAACCTCTTTTCCTAGTTTATTCCAACTAAAATTGGGTTTTCGAGGTCAGTAAGTGGCAAGATTATCACACAACCATTATAATGATCTATTTTTCCATTTTCAAGGGTCTGTGTTTACGCATTCCAAAGCTCAATTTATAATTTAATGGCCAAAGAGAATTGTTAAAACTTATTGTTTATGAATAGCCTTACAAGTTTTCATTATCAAGTCTTCGTTTAATCATGGATATTATCAAGGATGTCCAGTACAATCCCATGAGACTATTTATCCTTGAAAACTTTTAAGTATTCCAAATTATAAACTCCTTAATAATACCATGACTTTAAAATAAAATCCAATAGTTGTTTTCTCAATGTTCATACTTTTACTCAACATGCACAATATTAATACAAAAATGTACCCAAAGTCCAACCAACATTTGACCATTCTTTAATACCAATGTTTAGCATCGACATGTGTTACTTCCAAAACTAGCTACAATTTTTTTATTAATTTAATTTAAACTTGCAGAATTGTAATGAACCCATTGCTCAAAAAATACATTCATCAAGAATTCACACTTGATTTCAATAATGTTTATTTCACTTACTTTTATAATTAATCTTTTTTAATTAATATAGATGGTCTATTGAATTTGTCTATGCTTATGAAAATCCAAATTACAATCATGGGACCTATGGGTTTCAAACCCATAAAAGGTTAATGCTCCAAAAATTGGGCCATGGTTACCTCACTAACCTTTACTCCATCCGACCAAGTTAATGCTTTCTAAATTCAATCATGCATAGATGTCCAAGGTTTATATTCATGTTTAGATCTCTTCCTCAAGATCATCATTCTAATCATGCCCTCATATGCAACCACTTCAGTCACCTCATCAACAAAAAATGCATAGGTGGCTTGATCATTTAAAATTTCATTGGATTACATATGGTGTTAATTCCACTATCATGTTTAATATTTCCCACAATATTTACCCATATTAATTTAAATGAATACAATAACTTCCTCCAAGCTTCTTTAGCAATGTTTTTTCTCTTCATAGTTTTATGGTAGGATGACCATCAACATTAGTTGGGTCCTCATAGATTAAAAAAATTGGGGGAGTCATCTCCATTAATAATTGGGTGACTACATGTTCCCTTATCCTTTCTCCCTATTATACATGGCATCATATCCTACTACGGTAAGTGGGATTGGATAGTTGGTAATGACTATTACCTCATTCATGTGAATGTGTGTTACAATGACACATGGTGATGTTTAAATGGCTTGTCTCCTTGCGTAGTTAGTCTCTATGTTGCATAATCATAGTAATAAATGAGATGCTATGAAAATTCACCACATAGATAGAAGAGATTACTTTGATGCCTCATAGATCTCAACATTCTCCCAAATCTCTTTTCCATTATGAGGTGTGAGTGTGAGAGATAATTAGAAGTGTCTAACAATGAGTGCATCATAGCCTCATGGTCCTTCATTCTTAGGCCAATTTGAGTATCACTATGAAAATGAATGTAAAAGAAAAGATAACATGTGGTTGGCAATGATTGCTTCTATGTATTGCAATGCTTGGCTGAGTTTCAACTAACTTTGTGACTTATGAATTATGAGATTGTGAAGAGAGTAAGCATGGAACAGAATTTTCAAGGCCAAATCTTTCCTTACAAAATATTAAAACCAACTAGTTTCATGTTTTGATTATGACGCATGTCAAGCCTTTCATAATTTTGTAATGAAAGCTATAAACAGTTAATTCAAAATTCAATCAAAGAACATACAACCAAACTTAACACCTGGTGGCTATTCAAAACACTTGTTTCCAAGTGTGAATAAGTGTGAATATACTTGATTAGTCATATATTTACTCGAAAAGTCCACTAATTTAAAAAAAAATTGAAAGGGGCATCCCTAATATTGATTGCTAGAAACAAACAATATTGATACCAATGTTATGTCACTTAGAAAAAGTGTATTGTACCAAGTCCAAATAGGTGCAAGGAAAAATTACTAAGTCCTCAAGTTTTCATAATTGAAGGATGACCTGAGGTTGAATATAAGGTTCATCTAGAAAGAGAGATGAATATAACCTTTTTCCCAAATGATATTTTCCTGGTATAGATTCCCAAGATGTATTTTGGCCTAAAAATTCAAAAATTAGAAATGCTTAAAGCAAGGAGATCAAGTTTTTTAATTACAATGAATTCAAACCATAGCATACTCAACTGAAGCTAAAGACGAGAGAGTAAACCCAAGATCATTTGTCTAAGCTGCATTGCAATAATGGGTACCCATCATATCCCTTTCTAAACTATTCAAATTTAAAGCATTGTTGCACTCTTTGTGAGGAGGTCAACTGAGTTATAAGAGTGCAATTCAAATCTGGTTTGATCAATCATTATTCAGATAAATGGTACGACATTATAACTATACCAAAATATTTAATTTTTTTTTAGACATTATTCACTATAATTAAATTACACTTAAAATTCTATTTGAGTCATTATCAATGACCAGAATATAAACTTACAAAACAAAACACTTCATTATTTTAATTTAAACATGGGAAGAATGGGCGAAAAGCATAGGGAGAATGGCCCAACACATAACATAATAAAAAAAAATCTTCAACGAAACTTAAAAAGCGGAGGCGATACGGTTATAAAAGATATAGAACTTTTCAACCAGATTTAGTTTCATTAAAATCGACTGTTCTGCGTGGACGTTGTTGCTTAGTGAGTTAATAGTAGTATGAAATCTGTAAAGAGTGGAACAGACGTCACCAGCGCCCCTCAAGAAAAAGTCCAAAGAAAGCCAAATAAAGATAACAAATGTCGCCGAGTGAAGGCAGAGCCAGCGTACCAAACTGAATTAGTATTTGCGGAAAACTTTTCCACTATCACTGCTATGACTTGTGATGAAGCTACGCTTGCAATTGCGAATTTGGTAAAAGAATAGGAAAGATGGAAAGATTATCACAGCTATTACAATAAACTATTTGTCGATTTTCAAGTGTCTATGTTTACACATTCCAGAGCCCAATTTATAATTTAATGGTCAAAGAGAGTTGATAAAACTTGTTGTTTATGAATAGCCTTATAAGTTTTCATGATCAAGTCCTTTTTTAATCGTGGATATTATTAAGGATGGTCACTGTAATCCCAGAATATTATTTTTCTTTGAAAACTTTTAAGTAATCAATTATAAACTCTTTAATAACACTACCACTTTCAAACAAAATCCCAAGAGTTGTTCTCTCAATGTTCACAGTTTTACTCAACATGCACAATATTAATCCAAAAAGTTATCTAAAGTCCAACCAACATTTGACCATTATTAGATACCAATGTGTAGCACCCACATGTGCTACTTCAAAAACCAGTTACATTTTTTTTATTAATTCAATTTATGCTTACAATATTGTAAAGAACCCATTACTCCAAAAAAACATTCATCAAGAATTCACACTTGATTTCAGTAATGTGGATTAATCATTTAAAATTTAACACTAAAAAAACTTCGTCATCACTGTTAAAGATTCCAAAACCACCTTTGTCCCTAACTTATTCCAACTGAAATGAGTTTCTCTTCGTCACTGAGTGGCAAGATTATCACACAGCGATTTCAATGGTCTGTTTGTCCATTTTCAATAGTCTATGTTTACACATTCTAGAGCCCAATTTATAATTTAATGGCCAAAGAGAGTTGTTCAAACTTGTTGTTTATGAATAGCCTTATACATGTTTTCATTATCAAGTCCTTGTTTAATCATGGATATTATCAAGGATGGCCACTGCCATCCCAGTAGATTATTTTTCCTTGAAAAATTTTAAGTAATCCAATTATAAACTCCTTAATAAGACCACCAGTGCCAAACAAAATCCAAGAGTTATTCTCTCAATGTTCACAATTTTACTCAATATGCATAACATTAATCCAAAAATTTATCCAAATTCTAACCCATATTTAACCATTCTTTGATACCAATGTGTAGCACCTACATGTGCTACTTCCAAAACTAGTTACATTTTTTTTATTAATTCAATTTACGCATGCAAAATTGTAATGAACCTATTCCTCAAAAAATACAATCGTCAAGATTTCAATAATATTTATTGCATTTACTTCCATAATTAATCTTTTTTAATCAATATGGATGGTCCACTGAATTTATCTATGCTTATCAAAATCCAAATTACAATCACGGGACCTATGTATTTTCCACCCACAAAAGTTTAATGCTCTAAAAGTTGGGCCATGGTTACCTCATTAGCATTTCCTCCATTAGACCAAGCTAATGCTTTCCAAATTTAGTCATGCATAAATGTCCAAGGTTTATATTCATGTCTAGATGTCTTCCTCAAGACTGTCATTCTAATCATGCCCTCATAAACAACCACTTTGATCACTTCATCGTCCAAAAATATATAGGTGGATTAATCATTTAAAATTTCACACTAAAAAAACATGGGCAGGGCTGCTAAAGTATCCAAAACCACCTCTTTCCCTAACTTATTCCAAATAATATTGGTTTCTCAAGGTCACTAAATGACAAGATTATCACACAGTGATTCCAATGGTTTGTTTGTCCATTTTGAACTATTTATGTTTACACATTCTAGAGCCCAATTTATAATTTAATGGCCAAAAAGAGTTGTTCAAACTTGTTGTTTATGATTAACATTAAAAGTTTTCATTATCAATTCCTTGTTTAATGATGAATATTATCAAGGATGGCCACTGTGATCTCAGTAGATTATATTTATTTTAAAACTTTTAAGTAATTTAATTATAAACTCCTTAATAAGACCGCCACTTTCAGATAAAATCTAAGATTTTTTCTCTCAATATTCACAATTTTACTCAATATGCACAACATCAATCAAAAAATTTACCTAAAATCCAACCAACAATTAGCCATTCTTTGATACCAATGTGTAGCACCCACATGTGCTATTTCCAAAACTACCTACATTTTATTTTGTTAATTCAATTTACATTTGAGAAACTGCAATATACCTATTGATAAAAAAATACATTCATCAAGAATTCACACTTAATTTCAATAATGTTTATTACATTTACTTCTATAATTAATCTTTTTTAATTAATATAAATGGTCCGTTGAATTTATATATGCTTACCAAAATCCAAATTACAATCATGAGACCTATGGATTTTAGACCCACAAAAGATTAATGCTCCAAAATTTGGGTCATGATTACATCATTAACCTTTACTCCATCAGACCAAACTAATGCTTTCCAAATTCAGTCATGCGTAGATTTCCAAGGTTTATATTCATGTCTAAGTGTCTTCCTCAAGACCATCATTCTAATCGTGCCCTCATAGACAACCACTTTGATCACTTCATTGTCCAAAAATACAAAGGCGGATTGATCATTTCAAATTTCAATCCATTAAATAGGGTGTTAACTGCACTATCATGATTAAAAAGGCCCACAATATTTACCCATAGCAATTTAAATGAATACAATAACTTCCTCCACGCTTCTTTAGCAATGCATTTTATCTTGGTAGTTTTATGGTAGGATGACCATCAACATTAGTTGGGTCCTCATAGATCGACAAAATTAGTGGGAGTTATCACCCTTAAAAATTGGGTGAGTACATTTTCCCTTATCCTTTTATCCAATTATACATAGCATCATCTCCCGCTATGGCAAGTGGGCTTCGGCAGTTGACAATGATTATTAACCCATTCATGTGAACGAGTGTCGCAATGACATGGGGTGACCTTTAAATTTATCATCTCCTTACATAGCTCAATCTCTATGTTGTGATGCTACGAAAATGCACCACATGGATAGAAGAGATTACTTTGCAGCATCACAGATCTCATCTTTATGCCAACTCTCTATTCCATTGTGAGGTGTGAGTGTGAGAAATCATTAGAAGTGTCTAGTAGTGAGTGGCTTGTAGCCTCATGGTCCATAATTTTTATGCCAATTTGATTATTACATTGAGAGTGAATGTAAGCGAAAAGATGACACGTGGTTGACAATGATTGTCTGAGTTTTGACTTTGTGACTTACGAATTGTGAGAGTGTGAAGTGTGAAGAGAATAAACATTGAACAAAATTTTAAAGGATAAATCTTTCATTAGAAAATATTACAACCAACCAGTTTCATGTTGTGATGATGACACATGTCAAGCCTCGCATAATTTGGTAATAAAAGCTATAAATAGTTAAGTCAAAATTTGATCAAAGAACATACATCCAAACTTAACTCTTACTGGCTGTTCAAAACACTTGTTTCCAAGTGTGAATATGCTTGACTAAGCATAGATTAACTCAAAAAGTTCACTAAGTTCAAAACGAATTGAAAGGGGCATGCCTGATATGGATTGCAAGGAAGAAACAATGTTGATACCAATGTAACTTAGTAAAAAAAGTGTATTGTACCAAGTAAAAATAGGTGCAAGGGAAAATTATTAAGTCCTCAAGTTTTTATAATGGAAGGATGTTTTGAGGATGTACTATGAGGCTCATCTAGAAAAGAAGACAAATATAACTTTTTGTCCAAATGATATTTGGGTACCATAGATTCCAAAGATGTATTTTGGCATAAGAATTCAGAAATGAGAATGGTTTAAACCAAGGGGATCAAGTTTTTTTAATTATAATAAATTCAAACCATAAGATACTCGACTGAAGCTAAAGACACGAGTGACTAAACCCAAGCTCATTTATCTAAGCTACATTGCTGTAATGGGTACCCATCATATCCCTTTCTAAATTATTCTATTTTAAAGCATTGTTGCACTCTTTGTGAGGAGGTCAACTGCATTATAAGGGTGCAATTCAAATCTGGTTTCACCAATAATTATTCAAATAAATGGTACGACATTATAACTATACCCAAATATTATTTTTTTAAAGCATTATTCACTGCAACTAAATTACCCTTAACTTTCTATCTGAGTCATTATCAATGACAAGAATATAGATTTAGAAAACAAAACACTTGAATATTTTAATTTAAACATTGGATGAATGGACCATAAACATAGGGAGAATGGCCCAACACATAACATAATAACAAAAATTCTTAAAAGAATTGACAGCCAACGAAACAGAAAAAGCCGAGGCGCTACGGTTATAAAAGATACAGAACTTTTCAACCAGATTTAGTTGCATTAAAAATCGATTGTTCTGCATGGATGTTGTTGCTTAGTGAGTTGATTGTAGTATGAAATCTGTAAAGAAAGGAACATATGTCACCAGCTTCACTCAAGAAAAAGTTCAAAGAAAGCCACAGAAAGATAACAAATGTCGCCGAATGAAGGCAGAGCCAGCGTAACAAACTGAATTAGTATTTGCGGAAAACTTTTCCACTATCACAGCTATGACTTGCGATGAAGCTGCGCTTGCAATTGCGAATTTCGAAAAAAGATTAGGAAAGATGTCGAAGTGTAAGGCGGTGCTAATCCTGATAATGATGGGGATTTTTGTAGTGTTAAGTAGCAGTGGTAGTGCAAATTCACACAGGAGCCGTCTGCCACGAGGGCCTCAACCTCCAGTAGGTCCACGCCGCTGCACTAATTACCCCTCCCGGTGCTCCTGCATTCGACCTTCACCTCAACCTCTCCAATCCGTCCTGTTCGATAATAATAACAATTGATATGCTTGTTTCCCAATGGAATAGGCTGAGGATTATTCTAAACAAATCTTCGCCCCCAATTCTGTTACTGATTAAATAAAAGCTTATATTAAATTGTTTGTTTTCAAATATATCACATGATATAATCTTTTGGCTGTTTTAATAGCGCATTATATTTTCATTTGCTTCGTTTACAATGTAATTTTAATATTCGTAGATTTTTCATTTACTATGCAATTCTATTATTTTCAATTTCCTTCATAAATCTGTAATGAAAAATCTATATTAAAGGCATTAACAGAAAATTCCTTAAGGTTTTCGATATAGCAATGAGAAGGTAAAGCTTGAAAATTATTTAAACTGAAAATTCATTCAGTTATTTTAAATATACATTTTGAAATTAATGTGTTCTTTAAATTTTAGTGCATTACAAATCATTATAATAGCGACTAATAGAATAACTGAGTTCTAATGGAGAATTTCTTGTTACAAACCCACAAATGGAAAATACGGCATGTAAGCATTTATTTTTCTTATTTTGGCCTCCATCAATGTCATGGGAAATTAAGGAATTAAATTAATGTTGCTATAGTGTGTGAGCACTTTTTATTGCTTTAAAGTTATAAACCTAGGGCAGCCATCTGGTTTTGAACACACGAGTCCTATCCCAGATATCATGTTGAATTTAGATACCATAAATTTGCAAAATTAGATTAAGGTTCTTAACGAATCAATTTGTGCCGAATAGCTTACTCAAACTATTTTCACAATACCAATCAAATACGTTGATATGACGGTAAATCTTATGCATTTTGTCAAGAAATTAAACAAATTGTATACCAAAAACAAAGAAATTATGCAAGAAATTGGCATAATTATTTACTGAAAGGTCAATTCCTTAATTTTGCTTGTGAGCCAGCTTACTCTTTGATCATCAAAAAACAAAATTGTTTGTTTTTTTCTCCTTCTACCTTGAACGTCGGTATGGTCTATCAGAAAGTTGTGGCGGGCACAAGTTAGTGGTAAAAGCACGATTCAGTCTTCTCAATGGGTATTCCAAAAATTTGATGAGGAATGACCATTATAATTACACATGGAAGAAATCACATGTAAAAAAAATGTTACTTCTGCAACGTCTGCAAAAATAAACACGGTTTCTTCTTGTAATTTTCGAATGGCAGGTGCTCTTGCCTCTTCACTTTCTTGAACTCCTCCCTGCTCCAAATATTCCCACTTTGAAGTCGTTATTCCAAAAAATATCTTTAAGAACCCAGTGTTTTAAAATCAAAGGATTCATATGTAGAAATGGAAAGATTCAAACTGTAATATTCCCAGAAGAACGAACAAGACGACCTGAGAAAAAAAATGAGGTTAAATAATAGTTAGTAGAAAATGCCAATGAAATAGAAACTCGTAATGACTCTAGACATGGATATGGCTTTATGAAACAAGTGGCAATGGTGTCTCCCCATCGATGTACCAGCTCAGCTGCATTCAAATTTGGGCTAGGGATTCATCGGATAAAGCTGAATTTCTTTTGTTCCCAATTGCAAGTAGGTTAAAAAAAAATGATACAAATCCTCAAAGTTATGATGTCCACAATTTGCCCCAGAACTGACAGACCATGGTTAAATAGGGTTTCGATATTACAAAATGTTAGTCATCTGATGTGGTAGGGTTTATAAAATGGCATGCTTCATCTTGTTCCCACAATCTATAGCATAAATGTTAGTCATCTTGAGGGATTGTAAGGATATTGTTTTTTATTACTACATAACTATTAAAGCAAAAACTAATAAACATTGTTTCTAATTCTCGATACGATGAAAAAAAAACACCGTCTTATGAGAATATTATATTGAACAAACCATTCTTTAAATGCATATTTCTTATCTCATAATGAAATGCAAACCATTCTTTAAATGCATATATCTTATCTCATAATGAAATGCAATTAGAGAATAATTTCAATAAACATATTAAAAAACAATTTGTTTGATAAAATAAAACAAATATTGTTAGAATTGAAATTAGAAATGTATGTGTCAAGGATAGTACAAATATCTTAAATATATTTATTTGAAAAATGTTCAAATATATCGTTTTACATAAACATTATAAATCTTAAATAATATTTAGTTTGAATTATATATATGAATATTTGTAATTGTCGGCACTAATCAAAAGGTTCATGAATATTTCATTTTCTTGTTTAATTTTAAATCTCTTGATAAATTATATTTGACTTCATTGATATATATAATATTATAAGATTTTTAAACTTTTTTATTTTTGTATTTATAAAATAGAGCCAATGAGAAATTACTGTGAGTTGATTGATATATCAAATACAACATTCATTGATTCAATTATTATCCACCTCAACGAGATAGATGTTTAAGGGCCATTCAAAACTGCTATAACAAATAGCAATTATTTATATTACTCAAAACCATTTTAATAAATGCAACACATGCTTAGGTGCAACCCCCTTCTAATGCATAAAGTTACACAAATATAAATTCATTTATAATTACGAGCAATAATAATAACAATGTCAAAATTCTCACCATAATAGATGCATGTAATGATTTGTATCTCATATACAATTGCTTTCAAGTAATGTAACTACCTCATGTAGAAACATTTCTAACATGACATAAAACAATCTATTGCATGAACATATTCTTAGAAATAACTAAGTTTACATGTTGTTTTACCTTTAGAATAAGGTTCATGCAACACACATGGATCTTGAAAGAATGTACAAATTCCTTCATGAAATAGCATTCGACCAATATAGTGAATGACTAAATGACCCATGGATTTGAAATTTATGTAAATTTTTTGAGGTCCAAAAATTATTGTACTTTGTTACATATAGCAAGTTTTAAAATTAATAGCATACTATTAATACTAAAATATTCTTACTTAAAATTTTCCATTAGATTAAAATAGTTACATTTCATGTAGATTGTATGCTAATATGGAAATAGATCAAATAGATGTCATATAAAATATCACACTATAACCACATCAATATTTTTGGACATACAGTATAATATTATAATGCAATGCACACATAGGTCAAAATAATGTTTAAATCTCTTTGTGAAAAATAATAAGACCAATATATTGACCAATATTATAATATACTAAAATATAATATTATATATTGAAATATAGTATAGATCAATTAGATGTCATAAATCACCATAAACTAGCAATAAAGTAAATTGATAGCTATATGTCAACTATCTAGTAGTAGTAATAAGTCTATAGTTTTTATAAATGTTATCATAGATTGATTAGAAAGCAATATATCTATTATTCATTAACCAACATTGTAAATAAAATCCCAAAAAAAATTAGACTAGAATATGCTCATGCCAAGAACATTATCCTCCATACATTCAAAAAAGGAGGAAGATTTCAAAGTGTTAACACATTTGTATGCAACTAAAAAATTGAAAATAATACATATATTTGAGTAAATTTCAAAATCATTAAAAATTCCAATAGTAATATGTAAAGTGGAATAAAGTAGACAATAATGAACTCTGAACCCAAACACTCAACCTGAATAAACTTTGCTTCTCACTAAAGGATAAAAGATTATGTTGACATATTATCTATGGGTTAAAGTAGGGTTGGTTAATGGAGTCGTTAGATAAATAATTCACATTACCTACCAACTAGATTCACACCCACCTTTCTTACCTATGTACATGGTTATTGCCTTCAAGAATTACTCTAGTCCCCTATAGGATATTTGTAATCTAATAAATTTTCCAATTCCTCCTATTGCACAAGTTAATCACAATAAGGACTAAGTCATAATAAAGCAATAATATATATTGATGATATTGATTATCAAGGGTTGACATTCACTATTGTATTAAGAGTGTGCTCATTGTCTGACCTATATATAAACCATTCATTTTCATTTCACCATTATGAAATAATGAAAAACAAGATATATGTAAATATGAGAAGAGAAAAAGAAGCAAGACTTAGTGCAATACCACTTCCACATCATTTACAACAAATCTAGATTCTCAAAAAACACACAAAAGTGCATTTTAACAACACTTTTTTTTTCTCTCTACTACTCCTCACTTGCTTCACACTAATAAGTTATTAATAAAAATATAAAATATAATTCCAGGTATTACACTTTTCTATTTTTTAAGGGGCTGATGTTTTTTTATTAAAAAAACTATTATGATCATGATTTTAAATTTTTGAATGGTAATTTCTCTACATAATAAAATAATTTAAACAATAATTAAGAATTAAATTAAATATTAAAAAAAAATATAGTCCTTATTATTGAATAAACCTTTTTTAAGGCACCAAAATAAAATATTTATTTTAATTATTGATAAATTTTATTTTCTTAAATTATTTAGAAACATTATATATCTTTATAAGAAAGATATAATAAAATATTTTAATTATTATTTTGATACTAGAAGAAACAATATCTAATTTTTAAAAAAATGTGCACATTATTATTTCCCTTTCAAACATAAAAATGATTTCTAATCCAAGTCGGGTTTTGTTCTTAGATTTCAAAAAAAATAGATGGTACAAGATATTCAACAGTGCTTAGATAACCACAAATTCTATGGGCATTAGGATCACACTCATCAAAAATTTATACGCAGAATTTGAAATGTTATCAAGTTTTCATTCATGTGTAAGAGGTTTCCTATGAAGGAATTCCCCAACCCACTAATAAAATGAAAAAAAAATGCTCAACAATATAAATTTGATCTATATTATTATGAAAATAAAGGTAAATAGATTTCTTCCAAGGAATGAGCTACAACTATACTTAAGTCTCAAATTACAAAATCCAAGCTTCTTACTCTATCTAATTATGTATTTCCTGATTCCATGAATATATCATGTCTTCAATGGCATTTTCTTCATTACAATCTCTCTCTTAAATTTGGTATAACCTCCAATGCCTAGAGATTTTTAAAATGTTGGTCTTTCCATGACCTCATATATGATCCTATCAAGTGCCACATGCCAAAAAATATTCGTGCTAATTATCAGAACCTAACACATGCCCCAATGGGTTAGTTGTCTCCCATTCAAACATGGATGAGTGAAATGTGTCCTTATATATTTCACCTTAAATATTTTGAATTATTTCTCGTTATGGATTTTATTGTAATTTATTAAATATTTTATTATATTCACATTTTTTATGCCTTTATGGCTTTTGTTACCATTAAAATATGTAAAAGTGCCTCTTAAAACCAATTCAATACCCACTCTCTCACCCCATCCCCATTATATTTTATAAACCAAACATAAATCACAAATTTAATACATAAAATATACATATATTGTGACATAGATGATTTAGATCATAGTATTAATAGTCTGGAGTAGCTTATATCATAATATTTTATAAGAGTTTATTTCATTTAGTTTTCTATAGATATTTCTATTCAAAACATAATTTAAATTTTTGGATTGTTCTCAATTCATGGATGGAACACCGAAGGCAATAAATTTTTGCATTCTAATAATTATATATATCATTCTACTTTTTATCCTTATCAAGATTGTATCAAAAGTCTTATAGACATGAAATTTTAATAATAATATAAGAGACACAAATCATTACTAATGATATTTCTTATATAAAAATAATTATCCAATATGCATCACTCAAATTAGAATATGTTTGAAAATTACATCAAGAATGCTTTGTCATATCTACATAATTATTTTACCTATGAAGTAATGTTCAATAGAAAAAAATTTAATTTTAAATTCTAGTGGTTTCAAAACCTTAAGAAAACACTTTTTTTAATTGCAATGAAGTATATTTTGACCCCTAGATGATGTATCGTTAAAGTAGCATCTCTATTGATTTTCAGTTTTGTTGTCTATGTAGTTGATGGATACATGAAAAATCTAATCATATGAGCAAATATATGTTCAATATTGCAATGACCCCATTTTTTAATTATGATATCTCACTCAAGATAAAAATTCAAGCCATTCACATATAAAATAAAAATGGTCTACCTATCTATATTAGTGATTATTATAGGGTTTTAAATATGAACCTACTATATCTATCTCAACATAATAAAATATTCTAAACAATAATTAAGAATTCATTTAAATATTCAAAAAAAATAGTCCTTATTTTATAAATCTTTAAGTACCCAAAGTAAAATATTTATTTTAATTGTTCATAAATTTATTTTTTTGAAATTATTCAGAAACATTATTTATATTTATAAAAAAGATATAATAACATATTTTAATTATTATTTTGAAACTAGTAGAAACAATATCTAATTCTAAAAAATAAATGCACATTATTATTTCCCTTTCAAACACAAAAATGATTTCTAATCCAACTAGGGTTTTGCTCTTAGATTCATAAAAAATACATGGTATAGTATTTTCAACAATGTTTAGATCACCACAAATTATATGGGCCTTACGATCACACTCACCAAAAAATTAGAGGCAAAATTTGAAATGTTATCAAATTTTCTAGTAATTCCAAAGAAATGTCATAATTGTACTAACTTTTATATTTGAAAATAAAAACTATTTTTCATCCTACTGATATTCGATGATTCAGTCATGGGTAAGAGGTTTCCAATGAAGGAAATCCCCAACCCACTAACAAGATAAAATAGACACACAACAATACAGATTTGATTTATTTTATTATGAAAATATAGGTAAATATATTTATTTTATTATGAAAATATAGGTAAATATATTTCTTCTAAGGCATGGGCTATAAGCAATAATTAAATCTGAAATTTAAAATTTCAAGCTTCTTGCTCTATCTAATTATGTCTTTCAAAATTCCATGTATACACAAAGTCCTCAATGTCATTTCCTTCCTCACAAGATCTCTCTTAAATTTTGTATAAACTCCACCAATGCCATGAACTTCTTAAAATGTTGGTATTTTCATGACATCATATATTCTCCTCTCACGAATTCATATTAGGTTTGTGTTTGGTATAGAATCCAAGGGTCATGAGCCTAAGAGCTAATCGTAAGGCTCCATGTGTTATTATGACTCTAGCTCAAAAGTAAATTATAAGGCATATGTTTAGATGACTAAGTTTAGTAATGTGCATGTGATTTGATTCCACAAATCATCAAGCTAGATGCCAATGGGAAATATGCCATATAGTGAATAGGATTATGGCTCAGCCTACCGCATTATTTTTTGGTGACCTGGTCAGATTTGTCAACCATAATTTCATGAACCCATCCATGTGTGTGGGTTTATTAAAGTTTGTAGGAAGCCTTGGAAGTTATTTATATGGATATTGAGGAACCTAATGAATCTTGCATTATAGATAATGTCCTATGAAATGGATTGGGCACTTAAATGATCAATTTCTCATGGTTTATAAGTTTATAAATATTTAATTGGATGTCTCACATTAAGCACATGACATGAACAATGGTCTATAGGAAGACATACAGGCATATTATTTAATCTTGGGATATTTATGTTTTGATCCACATTTAGAATCATTAGCATTGGTAAAGGCAATGTATCTCTATGATAGTTTGGAAATGGCCCTACCTTAGAGGTATTATGTTTTGTGGGACCATAAACCACAATTCCAAGAATCATAACCTAGTATGTGGAAAACAAAAACTAACTTGGTGGACCATCCATTTTAATCCAACAAGATTAATTATGGGATCAAACACAATAGTGATTATCATAAGAAGATGTGAAAATTTTTGGTGAGGGTAACTGATTATAAATGGGTTCATTAAAATTCCAAAAGTGAAAAATAGTTATATTAAAAGAAATCAATGTTAGCTAGTTTTGGTAGTAGCACATGAGGGTGTTATAGGTAGTTGTGAAAAATAGTGTTATCTAGAATTTTATAGAGATTGGATCCTCCATTCGTACTCCACAACACTAATTTATCCACTATTAGGCATGCATATTTTCAAAATATTCTTAACATCTCAATCATTGGGATTAATAAATCATGAAATTTTCATCCATAGAATCATTATGCACACTCAATTGATGGCACAATGACTCACCAACAATTAAAAACATAATTATAATAGAAAAACCAAATTATTTTTAATTTATTGAATTTTATTATTATAGAAAACTTTATATGCATCAGATTACCAAAAATATGGTAACTATCTCATGTGTATAGTGGAGAGGAGAAGTCTAGAAAATACTTTCAACATATCTATAACCAACATAGAAAACTCTAGAAAAAATAATGTAATATAGATTAAAAACACACTATACTATGATGTGATTCCCCCCTTATTACATTATTTTTACAAATTTACTCCCTAAACTATTCAAATTTCATCTTTTCAAGGGATTTGGGGAGTATATCTGCTATCTATGCATCTGTGAGGTAGTACTAGAGCTTGATGTGGTAGTTTGAAAATTCTTCTTGAATGTAGTGACATTATACCTCTATATCTTTTGTACTTTCATGATAAATAATATCCTTTATAAAATTTAACACTCTTTGGTTGCCATAATTAATGATGTGTGTCTTCTTTTCATTATAGCCCATATCAACTAGTATGTGATGTAACCATATCTCCTTGTACACAGCTCCATATGTGGCATGATACTCTACTTCGGTGGATGAAAGAAAAACAATAATTTGCTTCTTAATTATCCATAATATGGGTATAGATCCAATATTAAATATGTATCTTGATGTTGATTTTCTATCATCAATAGATCCAGCATAATCTGAGTTAGTGTATCCCTGTAAGAAGAACTAACTATTCTTCTTGTATTCCATACCATACTCAAGTTTACCTTAGATATATCTCAGAACATGCTTTGATGCAACCCAATGAAATTTATTTGGTTCCTATATAAATATGGAGATATATATCATAGTAAAACAAATATCTAGTTTGGTGTAGGTCAAGTAGATGAGACTCCCAACGAGATATCTATAAAGAGTTTCATCTACTTGAGGTGAATTCTAGAATCAAGAGAGCTGTAAACCTTTCTCTATCAGCATTGAAAGTGGCTTACAATATGACATTCTATATTTTTACAGGAGTGTCTTGGTATATTTTATTCGGGAGATAAATCTATCAATTAGTTTCTATCATATCTCCAAGCCAAGATAGTAATGTAGTAACCCTAAATCAGTGATGTCAAAGGATCTTTTGAGGTCTTTATTTACAATATCAACCTAATCATCTGAACTTCTAGTGATCACAATATTATACACATATAGAACAATAATGATAATATTTATTCCTACCTTCTTTATGTACAAGTTAGAATATGAGGGGCTATGAGTAAAACCATGCTATAAAAGGTGATCATCTATTTTGGTGTACCATGCCCTATGAGATATTTTAAATCCATTTAGTGATTTGATGAGATGACATACATTTTTAGGATGTTTTTCATCAGTAAATCCTTCAAGTTGGGTCACGTATACTTCTTCCTTTAGATCACCATTAATAAAAGCATTTTTGATGTCCATCTATTAAAATCACCATCCATTATGTCTTGCAAGTGTACAAATAACTCTAATGGTCTTGATCTTTCTAGTGGGTGCAATGCTATCTTCATAGTTAATGACTTCTTTCTAAGCATATCCATTTGATAGAAGTCATCCTTTATGTTTGTCAATGGATCTATCTACTGTGTATTTTATTTTGAAAATCCATTTGTAGCCTATGGGTTTCTTTCCTATAGGTACATCAACCAATTCCCAAGTCTGATTCTTCATGAGTGAGTCATACTCAGCATCCATTAATTTCTTCCATTATGGTTGACTTAAATCTTCACAAACATTATCATATTTGAAGCTATAAACTATTATACTCAAGAGTGAAAAATTTACCTCATGTCTTATCTAACTTCTTATTTTGACTCTAGATATATGGGAGTCTTGGCTAGTGTCTGTTACCCACTTTGAATGAGAACTTTACTATTGTAGTGAAGAACTACTTTGTTGATGTGCAGAACTACCTCATGGATGTTATAATTCTCTAAGATCAACATACAAATCCCCTTGTAGCTCTTCTTCCTATGAGAAGCCTCCTCATTATCTTACTCAAGAAGTAATCAGTGAGAGGTGGTCGGTATTGATTCATTTTTCTACATCACTGAGTCAAAATATGACCCATCAAAAAACACATCTCTACTTTCATAGATTTTCTATGATTCAAGATCCTTGAGATGTTATGCCTTTGAGGTAGTGATATATCCCAATAGGATGTATGGGAATGTTTTGGACTTGAGTTTATTCTTATTTTGAGGTAGTGCATGCATATATTTTGTGCAACTAAATACTTGTAAATGAGAAATAGATGGATTTTTACCACTCCATACATCTTTAAGAATTTTATCCTTCAAAATTTTTGTTGGTGCGCTATTGAGAAGATAAATATCTATCTAGACTACTTCAGCCCAATAGCATTTCTCTAGCTTTGTTTTCAATAGCATGTAATGAGCCGTTTCCATCATGGTATGATTACGTCACTCAAAAATGCCATTCTATTGAGGCATATAGGGAGCAGTCAAATTCTATTTAATTCATTGATAGTTAAGGAATGCCAATAATTTCTTTGATGTGAATTCCCACCATTGATTTGAGTAGAAGTAAAGTAGAGGTTTCCCAGTGTCCATCACAACATGCTAATAGAAGACCTAGAAATGATGAAGGGTGTTAGTTTTATTTTTTAGGAATAATACCCACATCTTCTAGGAGTAGTCATCCATGAATATTTGGAATTACTTTTATCCCAAGAATGAAGTAGGTTGTGGGCCATTTAGATTGGTATTAATAACCTACAAATTCTTTTTGGTATGAAAGGAGATTTTTTTAAATGGATCCCTATGTTGTTTACCTTCAAATCATCCAGGGTAAATAAGAAAATAACTGGATAACTTGGGAAGTCCATGTACCATTCCTTTAGAACTTAGATAGTATAGAGACCTAAGTGATAAATGACCATAACGGTACTGCCAGAGGGAAGTGGATTCTACTGTTGACGTAGATAGAGATACTATAGAATATGAAATAATATCTAAAGCAAATAATTTATCTTTTAGAAAATCTTTATCAAGAACATTACCTTTTGATGAAATAAAATAGGTTTTGATGCCATTTTTGATAAGAAACTCTTCCTTTGCTTGATGATTCAAGAGCTGACTGATTGATAAGATATTAGATGTCAATCTAGGAATATATAGTACCTTTGTAAGTGTACATTTTTGTGTTTTGAATGGATTGGTAACTTGACCTATTCCAACTATGACATACTTCTTATCATCAGTGATCATAATCTAATCTCTATTGAGTTAGTCTATTAGTGAATTAAATAGCTACTTGTCACTTGTCATGTGTTTAGTGGCACCTGAGTCAATCAACCAAATATTCTTTGTGGAATGTGAGGTCTAGGAGACTAGTGCTCATTCTTACCTTCATCAGTTATTACTTCATTAGATTCATCATCTTGTTAGGTAGTGAGATGTCCCTTCTGCTTCCACTAGTATGGATGTCTTTTTGACTTTTGAATATCATCATGCCCTAATGTATATGGCTTGCTAGTAGATCCTTTCTTTTGGATATTGCACACATAGTTATCTATGTCGTGAGTGTTGGTGTGATAAATGTGATACCACCTCTTTAACTTTTGTGATTGATGATGAGACAATTATTGTTGTTATTTATGTGGTTGCTCCTCTAGGAGGTCCCTTGCATAAATTTTGACCTTGTTATTGCTTCATTTTAAGAGCTTTATCTTTAAACTCATCTTGTATTAAATTGATGGCTTCTTCTTACTGTAACAGGTTCATGAGATCTTCAAATGACACTTTCTATTTAGAGACATTAAATGTCATGATGAACACTCTAAATTGGGAAGGGAGTGATCATAAGGTGATCATGACCAATGTTTGCTCATCACCAGTTCATTGAGAACTAACAAATCTATTTGTAGCTCAAGTACTTGATGTAGGAATTCCTCAAGTTTTTCTTGAAACTCCATAGTGAGTGCATGAAGTTTTGGCTATAGATGGAGGATCTTCATCTAATCTTTTACCTCATATATAGTTGCTATTTTATCCCATGTTGTCTTTTCTAGGTCAACATCGCTAATATGTAGCTACACATCATCATTGATGCTTAGCATAATCATCATTAGGGCATTATCATTAAACTATTCGTACTTTGTGAGTGCATCAGGTTCAATGGGAACTCACGTGGTCCCTATCATGATGCCCCACTATCCTTTAAATTAAAGGATCATATGAATTTTTATTTTCCAAGAAGCATTATTTGGCCCTTTGAGAACTTGGGCATCCGATAATATAAATTTTGGAGCATACATCTTTAAAATTTTACAATTAAAAAAATAGTATTTATTTGCTTTTAAAATAATGTATATGGCTTATTCAATATTTTTTATTTAGTGTGTATCCTTTTCATGGCTCGCTTCTTATCAAGGTTTTATGCATGTTGTAGAACTTCCATGATTTGCAAATACTTAGGGTTGCATTGTTTGTTCTTCATCATCTACAAGCTTATGTTCACAGTATCTTGCCAAATCAAATTCTACCTATCATCACTAGATTAGATCTTCATTAGATTTTTCAATAATATGTTCACCTTTGGCTTGGTCTAATGATGCCTTGATGGTCTACTCTGAAACACTACCATCAGTTGTACTAAATTCATCATTATTTTGTACTTTTAGTTCCACAATGATGCATGAGTGGTAGTGTGCATGACTATATGCTTTTATAGTCAAGGATTCATGTTACTTCTCATCACTTTATCTTTATTGAGTAGGTCTTTTACTAGACTTGGTTTCATTAAAATATATATATTGAGTTTTCATGTCGAGCAGATGTAGATAAATACTCTCTTTTCCTACTATCTCCTTGCTTCTGATACGTCTTTCTCTAGGTAGGCATCTATTAAGTGATTGGAAGCTAGTTGTCTAGTATTCTCTATTACTTAATGTTGAGTGTCATTCGACTATTGTACCTCTTTATGTCAATACACTTAGAATTTACTATGTAGCCACCATATTCAATTGCATCACTGGAACTACATCCATAGTTGTGGGATAGCTTTGATACTAGAATTATTAGAAAAAACTAAGTTATTTTTTTGTGGTTAAATTTTATTATTATGGTAAAGTTTATATGCATTAGATTACCAAAAATATGGTAACCATCTCATGTGAATAGTGGAGAGGAGAAGTCTATAAAAAATGTATGACGTATCTATAACTGACATAGATGACTAGAGAAAAAATAATGTAATATAGATTGAAAACAAAGTTTATTACATTGTCAAATTAAGAGTATTAGTCACTCATTCAATATAACCATACATGTGCACATTTAAGAGGACTTCCACCAAGAACGGAATACTAGAATTGCATACACAAAAACATATATCAAATATAATATGCACATTTAGTATATATGCAATAACATAACCATGAAAGAAGCATACAAAAACATAACCATAGTATCATATATCATCACATCAACCATGTTTAACACCATATTTAACTACAAGGTCATTCTCATCATTTTAAACTATATAAGATAATATATACAATTCACATGTGTTAATCATGGGATATACTGAGAGGAGGGTGAATCAATATATCATATATATTATAAAAATTTCCTTTAATCAAATTCCACTTAACCAAACATTCAAGATATGAAATAAAACTAAAACAATAAACACACCACAAGATAGAGAGACACCAGATATAACATGGAAACCCAATGTGGTAAAAACCATTGAGAACAATCTCAAGTATACAAATGAGCACCAACATAAACAATATTCGCAAGCACTAACTTGCAGGAGCACCAACCCCTTTCCTGAGCACAAACATATCAACTATTCATGAGCACCAACCCCTTTGTTGAGCACCAACCCACACTAGCACCAACCCCTTTGCTGAGCACCAACACATCAACAATTCATGAGCACTAACCCACAGGAGTACCAACCCCTTTGCTAATCACCAATACACTGACAATTCATGAGCACCAACCCTCAGGACCACAAACCCCTTTGTGTATACCACACAACTATCTCTCAATGTTGCTATCTCAACAAATGATAGTTCATTACATCTCTTTCCTCTTTCTCACCTTTGCTCTTTTAAGCTAGATATAATAAATACAATTCATATTCATATCTCACAAATGCTCTTATAATCCAGGTATTACTATCTCAAATCAAACTCTATCTCACATATTACAAATGGCTTCTCAAGCCTTTATTTATATCTTTCCAAATGACCTTCAGCCTTCCCCCTTTTTGACCCTTCAATCCTCATGGAAAATGGTGCCAAACTAGCATGACCCTTCATATCCTTGCTTTTGAAAAGTCATGTGGTGACCCTTCATGAGAAAAAACATCCTTCCCTCTTTTGTCTTTACCTTGGTGACTTTTCGTATTCCTCAAAGTGTCCCTTCATGAGAAATTGAACCCTTCTTCTTTTGTCTTCACTTGGTGACTCTTGGAATTCTCCAAGATGACTCTTCATGGGAAAATGCATCCCATTTTTCTTTTGTCTTTACCCTGTGACTCTTTGACTACTCCATGGGCCCTTCTTTTATCTTATATGCAACCAAAAATATATTTTTAATATTAAATAAAAATTAACACACATTAAGAAAGATATATCTATTAAAAAAATTATTAAATAGAATGGGGCCTTTATCACCAATAATTGTAGACCTCTGACATCAATGACTATATTTCCAATAATCTCCCCCTTTGTCATTGATGGAAACCTCAATCCTAAAACTATCCCATCCTAAATCTTGTACATATTGTCATCTAAAAACATACGATAACACTTACTTACTGTAGCAACCAGTCCCTGTCCCCTGTACCTATTTCTGCACCTATACCTATACCTGTTATTCTCCCCCTTTGACATCAATGGTAAACAGCCTACCTAGAGATAACACTTAGGTCCCCTCAACTGATGCTAAACCTCAATTATAGGAAGTAAAGGAAATTACTCCCAACTTCTCTCGCAGATACTCAAATGTTTCTTTTGGTAGTTCCTTTGTGAAAATATCTATAATTTTCTCTATAGTACTAATATATTCCATCTTAACCTATTGATCTACAACCTGTTCTCTCAAGAAGTGATATCTAATGGGAATATGTTTTATTCTTGAATGCATTACTAGATTTTTTGAAATATTTATAGCACTTGTGTTATCATAAAAAATGAAAATATATTCATCATACCTTACCTTGATATCTTCCAATGTTTGCTTCATCCAAAGCACTTGAGTACAACACAATACTACTACAATATATTTTGCTTTAGCTATAGAAAGTGATATTGAATTATGCTTCTTACTTAGCCATGATACTAAGCTATCACCAAGGAAGAAAGCTCCTACACTTGTACTCTATCTATCGTCCAAGTACCCTACCCAATCTAAATCTGTATAAGCAACCAAAGTGAAATATTTACCTTTGGGATACCATAATCCATAGTCCAATGTCCTATTGATATATCTGAATATTCTTTTCACTAACTTAACATGACTATCTCTTGGATATGACTGATATCTTGCAACCATACCTACTGTGTGCATGATGTCTGGCCTTGATGCTATCAAATATAAAAGATAACCAATCATAGATCTATATAAATATTGATCTATAATAGGTGAATCTTCATCCTTGCTCACCTTATTTCCTAATACATATAGGTGTGCCAACTAGTGCACAATCCTCAAAACCAAATTTCTTCAACATTTTCTTGGCATATTTACATTGAGATATGAAAATTCCTTTATTTGATTGAAATGTTTGCAATCCTAAGAAAAATGATAATTATCAAATCACAGACATCTCAAATTATTTTTGTATTCTATCAAAAAATTCTTTTGTCATCTTTTCAATATTTCCTCCAAAAATGATATCATCAACATATACCATAATAATCAATTGATGCTCACCTTTTGTTTTGATATAAAGATTAGTATCAGCAAACCCTCTCTTGAATCCTTGATTGTTTTAATCCATACAATGCTTTCATCAATCTACATGCATGGTTACTAATATTCGAGAGAATAAATCCCTTAGGTTGGTCAATATAGACCCCTTCTTCAAGATTCCCATTTAGGAAGGCAGATTTGACATCCATCTAAAATATTTTGAAATTTTTAAACACTCCATATGAAAGAAACATTCTAATAGCTTCTAATCTTGCCACTGGTGCAAAAGTTTCTTCAAAATCTATTCTCTCAATCTCAGCATATCCTTTACATAGTAATCTTTCTTTATTTTAGGTTACTTCTCCATTTTCATTCAACTTATTTATATAAACCCATTTTGTTCCTATCACATTATGATCTTTTGGTCTAGGCACTAATTCCCAAGTATCATTCTTTTCTATTTGATTTAATTCTTCATCCATAGCCTTAACCCAATACTCATCATGTCTAGCTTCTGAGAAAGTTCTAGGCTGAATTTTAGATAATAAAGAGAAATTAACTTGCTCAGATTCACTTACCATCATTCTTCTGGTGTGAATTCCTTCTTTTATGTCCCCGATGATGTCACTTTAATTATGATTTCTCTGAATGTATTTGGATGGAGTCTTGGTACCCTTTTTGTCCTTCTCCTTCTCCTCATCTTCGTTTGATTCTTCAAAGCCTTCCTCTTCAATGATTTCAGTAATGTCTACTAGATCACTGATTCTTTGTTTTCCATCTTCTTCTATCCTAACACTTGCACTTTAAACAATTTTCTTGGTTCTTTTGTTATAACATTTATAAGCTTTAATTTTTCAAGAATAACCAAGAAATATACTTTCATCTACTTTTGATTCAAACATACCAAGTTTTTCATCGATTCTCTTTATGAAGCATTTGCTACCAAAAACTCTGAAATAATCAACTATTGCTAGTTTGTCTTTCCATAGCTCATAAAGAGTATTATCACTATTGAATCTTAATAAAGCTCTATTCTTAATATGCACTATTGTAAAAACCACCTCTCTCCAATATTTATTTTCCAACTTGGATTCATTTAGCATGGTCTTTGCCATCTCCTGAAATCTTCTATTTTTCTGTTCAACTACACCATTTTGCTGTGGAGTTCTGGCTGCTGAATAATCTTTCTTTATTCCATCATCTTCACAAAACTCAATAAATTTATCTTACATGAATTCCCCTCCTTGATCTAATCTTAGACACTCAATCTTCAAATTAGTTTCATTTTCAAGTAATACTTTGAATGCTTTCAACTATCTAAAAGCTTCTAATTTTTTCTTTAAAAACATTACCCAAGTCATACGTGAAAAATCATCAATAATGAACATGAAATATTTATCACCTTGAGTGATTTGAGTCCTCATAGGTCCACATAGGTTAGTGTTTACAAGCTATAGCATTTGAGTGGTCGAGTACTCTTTTATTTTGAACTACCTTTTAGTCTACTTCCCATGCTAACAAGGTTCACAAAGCGTGTTAGATGGCTTTGTAATCTTTGAAAGATTCTTGAATGCTTGAATTTTGCTGATGCTGACAAGATTGTCAAAATTTATGTGCCCCATTCTCTTGTTCCATAGCCAACTTTCTTCAGTCTGACTCAAACAACATTTTTGACCTTTGATGTCTAATAGCATATACAAGTTATTACCTATTATCTGAGCATCTGCAACAAATACATCTGAATCTTTTCTTCTAATTTTACAACCTTCTACATTAAACATTAGTGTGTTCCCTTGATCACACATTTGACTTAAACTCAAAATATTATGCTTAAGACCTTCTACATATAAAACATTTTTAGTTTTAGCTCTACCATTATCTAAACTTAGTGTACCTTTCCCAGCAATTCTAGCAGTAGTATTGTCTCTAAATTTCACTGTGACACCATTGATTTTCTTCAAGGTTATGAACTTGCTCTTGTATCTTATCATGTGCCTCAAACATCTACTATCAATGAACCATGGATTTTCTTTATTTCTTGCATGTAAATCTGTCTAGACCAACATAGAATCTTCAGGTTATTTTTTCTACCATGTCTGAACCTTTTTCTTGATGAATGGAGCCTTGAAACCCTTTCCCTTTTTGACTGACTCAAACATGCTTCTAAAATACTGAGCTATGTGTCTAAAGTTGTTACACTTGTAATAAATTCTGGCCTCTTCATCAAAGCTTGATAGAGGAGCAAAAACGTTGTAGCTTCTGCTTGATTCGACATGACTTTCATTTTCCTTATTTCTAAGACTGTTAGCTCTTTTCTACATTCTAATTTCTTATGACCATATCTATTACAATAAAAGTAGTAACCATAAAAATAGGACATGTTTGTGTATCTCTAACCCGATTGCCTTTTTTAGCTTCGCTCCCTCCATGCTTCTTTGTTTGAGATGACCTATGTATTCTTCACTTCTTCCCTCTTTGTTTCTTCTTTTATAAGATCTTCAACATAGCTCTTTATCTTTTCAAAATTGATACCTATCTTATCTGATATTTCCTTATGGCTTTTTAATATCTTATTAAACATATTAGTGTTATTCTTAAATTTTGAATCATTAGCTACTCTATCATTGATTATTTTATTTGTTTTATCAAGATATACTTTTAAAATAGCAATTTGAATAAAATACCTTTCACATTCTTCTCTTATTATTTTAAACTATGTCATTATATCATCTTCATTCTTCTTCGCTTCTTCAAAGTGTGCTTGTAGATATTCAATTATCTCCTTTGACTCCTTTTCATTTTTATCGATTTGGCTCTTCAATCTTTGATTTTTCTTTTCAACATTTTTTTAACTCTTCTAAGGCACAAATGAGTTCTCTTTCTAGATTCACTTCAGCTTCATCCTCTTCTTCTTCTTGATCAACTATTCTTTTGCTTGCAGAGGTACCTTCATGTATGGCCATCTTGTGCTTTCTTGATCTACCTTCAAGCTGTAAAACTTTTTCTAAAGGAACCTACTCTGGTACCAATTGTTAAGAATGGGATATACTAAGAGGGGGGTGAATCAGTATATCATATATCTTATAAAACTTTCCCTTAATCAAATTACACTTAACCAAACATTCAAGATATGTAATAAAACTAAAATAATAAACACACCACAAGATAGAGAGAGAGACATCAGATATAACGTGGAAACCTAATGTGGGAAAAACCATGGAGAATAATCTCAAGTATATGAATGAGCACCAACTCAAACAATATTCACAAGCACCAACTTGAAGGAGCACCAACCTCTTTGTTGAGCACCAACACAACAACTATTCATGAGCACCAACTCATAGGAGCACCAACCCCTTTGATGAGCACAAACACAATAACAATTCATGAGTACCAATGCACAAGAGCACCAACCCCTTTACTGAGAACCAACATAGAAACAATTCATGAGCACCAACCCCTTTGCTGAGTACTAACATAGTAACAATTCGTGAGCACCAACCCACAGGAGCACCAACCCCTTTGTGTATACCACACAACTATCTCTCAATGTTGCTATCTCAACAAATGATAGTTTATTACAACATCTCTTTCCTCTCTCTCACCTTTTCTCTTCTAAGGTATATATAACAAATACAAATCATATTCATCTCTCACAAATGCTCTTCTAAGCTAGATATTACTATCTCAAATCAAAATCTATCTCACATATTACAAATGGCTTCTCAAGCCTTTATTTATATGTTTCCAAATGACCTTTGGCCTTCCCCCTTTGTGACCCTTCAATCCTCATGGAAAATAGTGCCAAACTTGCATGGCCCTTCATATCCTTGCCTTTGAAAAGTCATGTGGTGACCCCTCATGAGAAAAAGCATCCTTCCCTCTTTTGTCCTTACCTTGGTGACTTTTTGTATTCCTCAAAGTGTCCCTTCATGAGAAATTGTGCCCTTCCTATTTTATCTTCACTTGGTGACTCCTCGAATTCTCCAACATGACTCTTCATGGGAAAATATATATCATTCTTCTTTTGTCTTTACCCTGTGACTCTTTGACTTCTCCATGGGCCCTTTTTTGTCTTATATGCAACCAATAATATATTCATTAATATTAAATAAATATTAACACACATTAGCCAAGATATATATATTACAAACATTATTAAATGCAATGGATTCTTTATCGCCAATAATGCTAGACCTTTGACATCAATGACAATATTTCCAACAACATGGTTGTGTATTCTAATTCAATCAAATCATTTCAATTACCCAAATTGATAAAGGAATAGCTTTTCACACCAAATCTCTTTTTCTTTATAAACAAACAAGGTCCTCACCCATCTCAAAAAGGGGAAGATTTAATAATTGACAAAAAATATTTTAAGATACATTGATGTCACTTGATCTCAACATTTCAATGTTGATCAGGGTAAAATAGGGTGATAAAATCAACATGTGCATTCACAGTTTCTACAAAGGAAAGTTATTGATAATTTCATCACTTACCCAAGTTGCCAAGCAATGGGATTCAATACATCATAAATTTTCATTATATATAAATCAAATTGCCTAAACCAATATTCAATAACAATAAAATTATAAAGTACAAAAATAAATTAAAATCCAAAAAGAAATGTAATTAACTCAAATAGCAAATCATGAAAATCAAGCAAAATAATCCAATAAAATATCAAGGCTAAAAAATATCAAGGGTCCCCAAAATTGGCAATAGCTTGAGATACAAGGGTTATCAATCATTTAATACATGCATAATTTTAAATAAGTTTATTCTTTTTGGAGATATCTCACCCTATGGATGATATTTCACCTTAAAAACACTAGTCTAAGATTTACCACCTCTCTCACACCCTAGCAGAGGTCTATATGCTACACATCAAACATACTCAATGAACCCAACAAAACAATCAAATACAAAACACTATTATTTCTTCTTCTACAACCCTCCCAAATAAATGACAGAGGAATGAAAATAAAATTCAAGAAGAATAAATCTTATAAATTTAAATAAAAATACTTTAGCCACTATTTTAACGAATAACACAAATCCATCAAGGAAATTCCAAGTAAATTAAATCAGATGCATACATCATAATATTTAATTTCATCCTTTATCAAAAGGAAATAAAATAAAATGTAATCATAAATATATTCACAAGGATAAATTTCTATTCCATATGTGATCAAAATGACAACCTTTGAAGATCAAACCAACCATAATTTTTTTTGTAACTAGTATATTAATCATGAGAAGGCTCAAGAAAATTTATTTCACGTCACCTCCTACACAACATTGGGTTGCTAATGTTTTTTCTCACATAGTCCTAAATACAATTAAGATAAGAACAATAGAAAAATCAATCAAATCCTAGATATGTATGCATTCTAAATAGTAAATATGGAAAATATCAGTCAAACACTTAGACTTCACTACCTAGGCCACAATAGGTTTCCAAGATTTATCCATAAACATCTTTATCTTAAATTTTTACAATTACATTCATCCAAAAAGGATTTTCACTTTTCCCCTTTTACAGGGATTTTCATAAACAAATTCACTCCATAATCTAAACTTTAATGTACATCATGATTTTATGAGGCTACCAATACAACATTTAATCATCCTCCAAAGTTAATTTGACAATAAAAGAACATGGGCATGACTTCTAAAGAGTTCAAAACCACATACTTCCCTATGTTATTCCAATCGAAATTGGTTTCTTGAGGTCACTAAGTGGCAAGAATATCACATAGTCATTCCAATGGTTTATTTGTCCATTTTCAAGGGTCTATGTTTACACATTCCAAAGCCCAATTTCTAATTTAATAGCCAAAGAGAGTTGTTAAAACTTGTTGTGAATGAATAACCTTATAATCTTTCATTATAAAGTCCTTATTTAATCATGGATATTATCAAGGATGGCTACTGTAATCCCAATAGATTATTTTTCCTTGAAAAGTTTTAATTAATCCAATTAGAAGCTCCTTAATCAGACCACCACTTTGAAACAAAATGCAAGATTTTTTATCTCAATGTTCACAATTTTACTCAGCATGCACAATATTAATCCAGAATTTTACCCAAAGTCCAACCAAAAATTGACCATTCTTTGATACCAATGTGTAGCACCCACATGTGTTACTTCCAAAACTAGCTACATTTTTTTTTATTAATTCAATTTATTGTTGCAAAATTGTAATGAACCCATTGCTCCAAAAATACATATATCAAGAATTCACACTTGATTTCAATAATGTATATTACATTTACTTCCATAATTAATCTTTTTTAATCAATATATATGGTCTATTGAATTTATCTATGCTTATCAAAATCTAAATTACAATCATGAGACCTATTGATTTTGGAACCGTAAAAGGTTAATGCTCAAAAATTTGGGCCATGGTTATCTCATTAACCTTTACTCATTCATAAAAAGTTAATGATTTCAAAATTCAATCATGCATAGATGTCAAAGGTTTATATTCATGTCTAGATGTCTTCCTTAAGATTGTCATTATGATCATGCCCTCATAGACAACTAATATGACCACATCATCATCCAAAATTATATAAGTGGATTAATCATTTAAAATTTAACACTAAAATAACTTTTGCATGGATACCAAAGATTCCAAAAGCACATCTTTCCCTAAGTTGTTCCAAATAAATTTGGTTTCTTGAGGTCACTGAGTGGCAGGATTATCATAGCCATTCCAATGGACTATTTCTCCATTTTCAAGGGTCTATGTTTACAAATTATAGAGCCTAATTTATAATTTAATGGCCAAAGAGAGTTGTTCAAAATTTTTGTTTTTGAATAGCCTTATACAATTTTTCATTATCAAGTCCTTATTTAATCATGGATATTATCAAGGATGGCTACTGCAATCCTAGAAAATTATTTTTCCTTGAAAACTTCTAAGTAATCCAATTATAAACTCCTTAATAAGACCACTACTTCCAAACAAAATCCAAGATTTGTTCTCTCAATGTTCACAATTTTACTCAACATACAAAACATTAATCCAAAACATTACCCAATGTACAACCAATATTTGATCATTCTTTGATACCAATGTGTACCACCAACATGTGTTACTTCCAAAACTAGCTACAATTTTTTTTAATTAATTTTAATTTATGCATGTGAAATTGTAATGAACCTATTTCTCCAAAAATAAATTCATAAAAAATTCACACTTGATTTCATTAATCTATATCACATTTACTTCCATAATTAATCTTTTTTAATCAATATAGATAGTCCATTGAATTTATCTATGCTTATTAAAATCCAAATTACAATCATGGGACCTATGGATTTTAGACCCATAAAATTTTAATACTCCAAATGGTTGGGCATGGTTACCTCATTAACCTTTACTCCATTAGACCAAGCTAATGCTTTCCAAATTCAGTCATGCATAAATGTCCAAGGTTTATATTCATGTCTAGATGTCTTCCTAAAGATTGTCATTCTAATCGTGCCCTCATAGACAACTACTATGATCACTTCATCATCCAAATATATATAGGTGAATTAATCATTTAAAGTTTGACACTAAAACCACTTGGGCATGGCTTCTAAAGAATCTAAAACCACCTCTTTCCCTAAGTTATTCCAACTAATATTGGTTTCTCGAGGTCACTAGGTGGCAAGATTATCACATAGCCATTCCAATGGTATCTTTGTCCATTTTCAAGGGTCTATGTTTACACATTCTAGATCCCAATTTATAATTTAATGGGAAAAGGAAGTTGTTCAAAATTATTATTTATGAATAGCCTTACAAGTTTTCATTATCAAGTCCTTGTTTAATCATGGATATTATCAAGCATGGCTAATGTAATCCTAGCAAATTATTTTTCAATGAAAACTTTGAACTAATCCAATTATAAAATACTTAATAAGACCACCACTTTGAAACAAAATCCAATAGTTTTTCTCTCAATGTTCATATTTTTACTCAACATGCACAACATTAATCAAAAAAATTACCCAAAGTCCAACCAACATTTTACCCTTCTTTGATACCAATGTGCATCACCCACATGTGTTACTTCAAAAACTAGCTTCATTTCTTTTATTAATTCAATTTAAGCTTAGGAAATTTTAATGAACCCATTTCTATAAAAACACATTCTTCAAGAATTCACACTTAGTTTAAATAATGTTTATTGCATTTACTTCTATAATTGATCTTTTTTAACTAACATATATGGTCTATTGAATTTATCTATGGTTATCAAAATCCAAATTACAATCATGGGGCATATGGATTTTGGACCAACAAAAGATTAATGTTCCAAAATTTGGGCCATGTTAGCTCATTAAACTTTACGCCATCAAACCAAGATAATGCTTTCCAAATTTATTCATGCCTAGATGTCGAAGGTTTATATTCATGTCTAGATGTCTTCCTCACGACCATCATTCTAATCGTGCCTTCATAGACAACCACCTTGATCACTTCATCATCTAAAAATACATAGGTGATTTAATCATTTAAAATTTCATTTCGTTGCATAGGCTATTAACTCCACTATCATGATTAATATGGCCCATAATATTTTCCCATAGCAATTGAAATTAATATAATAACTTCCTCGAAGCTTCTTTAGCAATGCATTTTAGCTTGGTAGTTTTATGGTAGGACAACCATCAACATTAGTTGGGTCTTCAAAGATCAAAAAAAGTAGAGGGAGTTATCACCTTTAACAATTAGGTGACAACATGTTCCCTTATCCTTTCTCCCAATTATACATAGCATCATCTCCCACTATGGCAAGTGGGCTTGGATAGTTGGCAATGAGTATAAACTAATTCGTGTTAACGATTGTCACAATGACACATGGTGACCTTTAAATTTTTCATTTCCTTGCATAGCTCATTCTCTATGTTACATAATTAGAGTATTAAATTTGATGATACAAAAATTCACCACATGGATAAAAGAGATTACTTTTCACCCTCGCAGATCTCAGCTTTGTGCCAACTCTCTTTTCCATTGTGAGGTGTGAGTGTGAGAGATAATTAAAAGTGTCTAGAAGTGAGTGGATTGTATCCTCATGGTCATTTATTCTAATTCTAATTTTATTATCACTATGAGAGTGCAAGTAAGAGAAAATATGACACGTGTTTTACAATGATTGCCTCGTTGTCTTGTAATGCTTGTCTGAGTTTCGACTTTGTGACTTACAAAGTGTGAGAGTGTGAAGAGAATAAGCATTTATTTTTATTATTTTGGCCTTGATGAGTGACATGGGAAATTAAGACATTAAATTAATGTTTCTATAGTGTGTGAACATGTTTTTTTGCCATAAAGTTATGAACCTAGCGTAGCCATCTGGTTTTGAACACACGAGTCTTATTCTAGATATCATGTTAAATTTAGATACCATGTATTTGCAAAATTACATGAAGGTTCTCAATAAATTAATTTGTGCTGAATAGCTTACTCAAACTTTTCTCACAGTACTAATCAAATACATTAATATGATGGTAAATATCATACATTATGTCAAGAAATAAAAAAATTGTGTATCAAAAATAAAGAAATTATGCAATAAACTGGCATAATCATGTACTAAAAGGTCACTTCCTTAATTTTAAATGTAATCTAGCTGACACTTTGATCAATAAAAAAACTTTTTGTTTAGTTTTTTCTCCTTCTACATTGAACTTCAATTTGGTCTATAGGAAAGCTGTGGCAAGTAAAAGTTAGTGGTAAAAGCACTATTTAGTCTTCTCATTGGGTATTGCAAAAGTTTGATGAGGAATGACCATTATATTTACACAAAGAAGAAATCATATATAAATTAGATGGTACTTGTACAACAACGTCTACAAAAATAAACCTAGTTTCTTCTTGCAATTCTCTAATGGTAGGTGTTCTTGCCTCTTCACTTTCTTCAACTCCTCCCTACTCCAAATATTCCCACTTTGAAGATGTTATTCCAAAAAATATCTTTAAGAACCTCGTGTTTTGAAATGGAAGGATTCATATGAAATGGAAAGATTCAAAGTTAAATATACCCAGAAGAATGAACAAATCAACATTAGAAAAAAAATGATGTTAAATAATAGTTAATATAAATCCTCAAAGTTATAGTGTGCACAGTTTGCCCCATAACTGATAAGCCATGATTATGTAGGGTTTCAATACTAAAAAATGTTAGTCATCTGATGTGTTAGGGTTTATAAAAAGGAATTTTTCATCTTGTTCATATAATCTATAGCATAAAGATTATGATACACTTCCAACTTTATTTCTTTACATATCTCGAATCCTTCCTTGTTATACTCTAGACTTCTATGCATATTTTAAGTTTCATTTTAGGTTGCTACTTTATCTTGAGGAATTTTAAGGATATTATTTTCTATTTTTAAATAGCTATTAAATAAAAAACAATTAAATTATTTTCTAATTTTTAATATGATACAAAAATTCACCATATTATGAGAATATTATATTAAACAAACCATTCTTTAAATGTATATATCTTAGCTCATAATGAAATGTAATTACAGAATAATTTCAATAAACATATACAAAAATAAGTTATTTGATAAAATAAAAGAAACATTGTTAGAATTGGAATTAGAAGTTTATGTGTCAAGTGTAGTACAATATCTTAAATATAATTATCTTTAAAATGTTGAGAGAACATTTTGAATCTTAAATAATATTTTGTTTGGATTATGTATATGAATATTTGACATTTTTGGCACTAATCAAAAGTTTCAAAAATATTTCATTTTCTTATTTAATATTAAATATCTTGATAAAATATATTAGACTTCATTGATATATATATATATATATATATATATATATATATATATATATATATATATATATATATATATATATATATATATATATATATATATATATATATATATAAGATTTTTAAACTTTAATTTTGTATTTATAGCATGGAGCCAATGAGAAATTACTATGATTTTATTGATATATCAGATACAACATTCATTGATTCAATTAGTAGCCACCTCAATGAGACAGATGTTTATGGGCCACTTAAATCTATTACAAAAAAGAACAATGATTTATATTACTCAAAACCATTTTAATTAGTGTAACACATGCTTACGTGCACCCCCATTATAATGTATAAAGTTACACAAATATTATTTCATTTATAATTACAAGAAATAATAATAATAATAATAATAATAATAATAATAATAATAATAATAATAATAATAATAATAATAATAATTTCAAAATTCTCACCACAGTTGATGTATGTAATCATTTTGTATCTCATATACAATTGCTTTCAAGTAATGTAACTACCTCATGTAGAAACATTTATAACATGACATAAATGACTCTATTTCATGACCATATTGTTAAAAATAAATAAGTTTACATCTTGTTTCAGCTCCTAAATAAGGTTCATGCAATATACATTGATCTTGAAAAAGTGTCGAAGTTCCTTCATGAAAAAGCATTCGACCAATACAAAAAATGACAAAATGGCCCATAGGTTTTAGATTTATGTAAATTTTGTGAGGTTCAAAAATTATTATACTTGGTTACACATATCAAGATTTTAAATTAATAACTTATTATTAATACTAAAATATTTTTACTTGATATTTTCTATTAGGTTAAAAAATTTATAATTCATATAGAATATATGCTAATATGTAGATAGATCAAATAGATGTCGTATATCTAAATATGAATGACATCTCACACTATAAATACATCAATTTTTTTGGTCATACAATATAATATTATAATGTAATTCACAAAGAGGTCAAAATAATGTTCAAATTTCCTTGTGAAAAAGAATAAGACCAATATATTGACCAATATTATAATATAATAAAATATGATATTATAATTTTGATGTACTAGATCAATTATATTGAAATTTGGGGTAGGGATTTATGAGATAAAGTTTTCTTTTTTTCCAAATTGTAAGTAGGTTTAAACAAAGGATGCAAATCCTCAAAGTTATGGTGTGCACAGTTTTCCCCAGAGCTGACAAGCCATGGTTAAGTAGGGTTTTAATACTAAAAAATGTTAGCCATCTAATGTGGTAGGGTTTATAAAAATGGATGTTTCATCTTGATCATATAATCTATAGCATAAAATATTAAGATACACTTCAAACTTTATTTCTTTGCATATCTCGAATCCTTCCTTGTTATGCTCTAGACATCTATTCATATTTCAAAGTTCATTTTACATTGGAAATTTATCTCAAGGTATTGTAAGGATATTATTTTTTATTAGTACATGACTATTAACGCAAAAAATAATTAACATTTTATTTTAATTTTCAACATAATGAAAAAAAATCACCATATTATGAAAATAATTTATTGAACAAACCATTATTTTAATATATATATATATATATATATATATATATATATATATATATATATATATATATATATATATATATATCTTATCTCATAATGAAATTCAATTAGAGAATAATCTCATCAAACATATACAAAAGCAAGTTATTTGATCAATTTAAACAAACATTATTAGAATAGGAATTAGAAGTGTATGTGTCAAGTGTAGTACAAATATCTTAAATATATTTATCTCATAAATGTTGAGAGAACATTTTAATTATTAAATAATATTTTTTTTGGATTATATATATTAATTTTTGACATTGTTGGCACTAATCAAAAGGTTCATAGATATTTCATTTAATTATTTAGTTTTAAATATCTTGATAAATTATTTTAGACTCCATTGATATATATAATATTATAAGATTTTTAAACTTTATTTTTGTATTTATAGCATGGATCTAATGAGAAATTAAAATGATATGATTGATATATGAGATACAATATTCATTTATTTAATTATTAGTAACCTCAATAAGACAGATGTTTATGGGCCACTCAAAACTACTACAACAAATAGCAATGATTTATATTACTCAAAACTATTTTAGTCAGTGAAACACATGATTATGAGCACCCCTATTCTAATGCATAAGGTTACACAAATATAATTTCATTTATAATTACAAGCAATAATAATAACAATGTCAAAATTACCACCATAATAGATGCATGTAATCATTTTGTATATCATATACAATTGCTTTCAAGTAATGTAACTACCTCATGTAGAAATATTTATAAGATGACATAAATAAATCTATTACATGACCATATTTTTAAAAATAAATAAGTTTACATCATGTTTCACCTCCTGAATAAGGTTAATCCAAGGTACATTGATCTTGAAAAAATGTAGAAGTTCCTTCATGAAAAAGCATTCGACCAATATAGAAAATGACCAAATGGCCCATAGGTTTTAGATTTATGTAAATATTGTGAGGTCCAAAAGTTATTGTACTTGGTTAGATATAGAATGTTTTTAAATTAATAACATATTATTAATACTAAAATATTATTATTGGAGATTTTCCATTACATTAAAAAATCTACATTTCATACAGAATATATGCTAATATGTAGATTGATCAAATAAATGTTGTATATATGAATATAAATGACATCTCACACTATAACTACATTAGCTTTTTTGGACATACAATATAAATTGAAATGAATGCACACAGAGGTCAAAATAATGTTCAAATTTCCTTGTGATAAATAATAAGACCAATATTATAATATACTAAATATAGTATTATAATTTTGATGTACCAGCATAGATGAATTGATATTTGGGGTAGGGATTCATCAGATAAAGCTAAGTTTTTTTATTCCTAATTTCATGTAGGTTAAAAAAAATTATACAAATCCTCAAAGTTATGTTGTGCACAGTTTGCCCTTGAACTGATAGGCCATGGTTGAGTAGGTTTTCTATATTAAAAAATGTTAGTAATCTGATTTGGTAGGGTTTATAAAAAGGGATGTTTCATCTTGATCACACAATCTATAGCATAAAGATTATGATACACTTCCAACTTTTTTAATTTCCATATATCAAATCCTTCCTTGTTATACTCTAGACTTATATTCATATTTCAAGGTTCATTTTAGATTGGAACTTTACCCTGAGGGATTGTAAGTATATTGTCTTTTATTATTACATATCTATTAAAGAAAAAAATTATTAAAATTTTTTCTAATTTTCGATACGATGAAAAAAATCACTATATTATGAGAATACTATATTGAACAAACCATTCTTTAATTGTGTATATGTTATCTCATAATGAAATACAATTAGAGAATAATTTTAATAAAGATATACAAAAACAAGTTGTATGATAAAATAAAACAAACATTGTTAGAATTGGAATTATAAGTGTATGTGTTAGGTGTAGTACAAATATCTTAAATATATTTATCTGAAAAATGTTGAGAGAACATTTTGAATCTTGAATAATATTTTTAAGAATCCAAAACCACCTCTTTTCCCAAGTTATTCTAACTAAAATTGGTTTCTTGAGGTCACTGACTGGCAAGATTATCACATAGCGATTCCAATGGTCTATTTGTCCATTTTCAAGGATCTATGTTTACACATTCTAGAGCCCAATTTATAAATTAATGGCCAAAGAGAGTTGTTCAAAATTGTTGTTTATGAATAGACTTACATGTTTTCATTATCAAGTTCTTGTTTAATCATGGATATTATCGAGGATGACCACTGTAATCCCAGAAGATTATTTTTCCTTGAAAACTTTTAAGTAATCCAATTATAAACTCTTTAATAAGACCACCACATTCAAACAAAATCCAATAGATTTTCTCTGAATGTTCACAGTTTTACTCAACATGCACAACATTAATCCAAAAATTTACCCAAAGTCCAACCAATATTTTACCATTCTTTAATACCAATGTGTAACACCCACATGTGCTACATCCAAAACTAGCTACATTTTTTTATTAATTCAATTTACTCTTGCGAAATTATAATGAACCCATTTCTCAAAAATACATTTATAAGAATTCACACTTGATTTAAATAATGTTTATTGCATTTACTTCCATAATTAATCTTTTTTGACTAATATAAATGATCCGTTGAATTTATCTACGTTTATCAAAATCCAAATTACAATCATGGGGCATATGGATTTTGGACCCACAAAAGGTTAATGCTCCAAATAATGGGCCATGGTTACCTCATTAATCTTTACTCCATCTGACCAAGCTAATGCTTTCCAATTCAGTCATGTATTGATGTCCATGGTTTATATTCATGTTTAGATGTCTTGCTCAAGACTGTCATTCTAATCGTGCCTTCATAGACAACCACATTGATCACTTCATCATCAAAAAATAGATAGGTATCTTAATCATTTAAAATTTCATTCCATTGCATAGGGTGTTAACTCCACTATCACGATTAATATGGCCCATAATATTTACCCATATCAATTTAAATGAATACAATAACTTCATCCAATCTTCTTTAGCAATGCAGTTTATCTTGGTAGTTTTATGGTATGACAACCATCAACATTAGTTGGGTCTTCACAGATCGATAAACGTAGGGGGAGTAATCGCCCTCAGCACATGGGTGACAACATTGTTATCACTGCTATGACTTGCGATGAGGAAGGAAAAAACTCGAAATATACCATCTCAATCATTCAAAACCAGCAACACTATCACTACCACTACAGGAGGAAGCTGCGCTTGCAATTGCGAATTTGGAAAAAAAACCAGGAAAGATGGCAAAGTGTAAGGCGGTCCTAATTCTGATGATGATGATGATTTTTGTAGTGTTATGTAGCAGTGGTAGAGTAAATGCCCACAGGAGCCGTCTGCCACGAGGGCCTCAACGTCGCTGCACTAATTACCCAGGCCCTGCCCCTCCCGGTGTTCCCTGTATTTGACCTCCACCTCGGCCTCGCCAGTCCGTCCTGTTCAATAATAATAACAATTAATATGCTTGTTTTACAATGGAATTGGCTGAGGATTATTCTAAACAAATCTTAGCTCCCGTTTCTGTTACTGATTAAATAAAAGGTTATATTAAATTGTTTGTTTTCAAATATATCACATGCTATAATCTTTTGGCTATTTTAATAGCGTTATTATATTTTCATTTGCTTCGTTTACAATGTAATTTTAATATTCGCAGATTTTTCATTTAGTATGCAATTCCATTATTTTCAATTTCCTTCATAAATCTGTAATGGAAAATCTATATTAAAGGCATTAACTGAAAATTCCTTCAGGTTTTCGAGATAGAAATGAAAAGGTAATGCTTGAAAATTATTTAAACTGAAAATTCAGTGATTTTAAATATACATTTTGAAATTAGTGTGCTCTTTAAATTTAGTGCATTACAAACCATTACAATAGCCACTCATAGAATAACTGAGTTCTAAGGCAGAATTTCTTGATACAAACCCACAAATGGAAAATATGGGTCCATGTAAGCATTTATTTTTCTTATCTTGGCCTCGATGAGTGTCATGGGAAATTAGACCATTAAATTAATGTTGCTATAGTGTGTGAACACTTTTTATTGCTATAAAGTTATGAACCTAGTGCAGCCATCTGGTTTTGAACACACGAGTCCTATTCCAGATATCATGTTGAATTTAGATACCATGTATTTGCAAAATTACGTTAAGGTTCTCAACAAATTAATTTGTGCCGAATAGCTTACTCAATCTGTTTTCACAATACCAATTAAATACGTTGATATGACTGTAAATCTCATACATTGTGTCAAGAAATTAAAAAAATTGTGTATCGAAAACAAAGAAATTATGCAAGAAATTGTCATAATCATGTACTCAAAGGTCACTTCCTTAATTTTACTTGTGAGCCAGCTGACACTTTGATCATTAAAAAAACATTTTGTTTATTTTTTTCTCCTTCTACCTTCAACGTCAGTATGGTCTTTAAGAATGTTGTGGTGCGCAAAAGGTAGAGGTAAAAGCACGATTCAGTCTTCTCAATTGGTATTCCAAAATTTTTATGAGGAATGACCATTATAGTTACACATGGAAGAAATCACATATAAAACAAATGGTACTTCTGCAACAACGTCTGCAAAAATAAACACAGTTTCTTCTTGCAATTTTCTAATGGCAGGTGCTCTTGCCACTTCACTTTCTTCAATTCCTCCCTGCTCCAAATATGCCCACTTTGAAGACATTATTCCAAAAAATATCTTTAAGAACCCAGTGTTTTGAAATGAAAGGATTCATATGAAATGGAAAGATTCAAAGTGCAGTATTAACAGAAGAACGAACAAATCGACCTTAGAAAAAAATTTATGTTAATTAATAGTTAGTAGAAAATGCCACTGAAATAGAAACTCGTAATGACTCTAGACATGGATATGGCTTTATGAAAGAAGTGGAAATGGTGTCTCCCCATCGATGTACCAGTTCAGCTGCATTGAAATTTTGGGTAGGGATTCATCGGATAAAGCTGAGTTTCTTTTGTTCCCAATTGCAAGTAGGTTAAAAAAAATGATACTAATCCTCAAAGTTATACTGTGCACAGTTTGCCCAAGAACTGACAGGCCATGGTTAAGTAGGGCTTCGATACTACAAAATGTTAGTCATCTGATGTGGTAGGGTTTATAAAAAGGGATGTTTCATCTTGTTCATAAAATCTATAGCATAAATATTATGATACACTTCTAACTTTATTTTATTACATATCTTGAACCCTTCCTTGTTATTCTCTATACTTTTATGCATATTTCAATGTTCATTTTAGATTCTAAATTTATCTCAAGGGATTGTAAGTATATTGTTTTCTATTAGTACATAACTATTAAAGAAAAAAACAATTAAATTTTTTTTCTAATTTTCTAATTACATCTCACACTATAACCACATAAATTTTTTTGGACATACAATATAATATTATAATGAAATACACATAGAGGTCAAAATAATGTTCAAATTTCCTTGTGAAAAAGAATAAGACCAATATATTGACTACTATTATAATATATTAAAATATAATATTATAATTTTGATGTACTAGCTCAGGAGCATTGAAAATGCTAGAATTAGAATAAGAAGTGTATGTGTCAGGTGTAGTACAAATATCTTAAATATATTTATCTGAAAAATATTCATAGAACATTTTGAATCTTAAATAATATTTTGTTTGGATTATTTATATGAATATTTGATATTATTGGCACTAATCAAATGGTTCATGAATATTTTATTTTCTTTTTTAATTTTAAATCTCTTGATGAATTATATTAGAATTCATATATATATATATATATATATATATATATATATATATATATATATATATATATATATAAAGATTTTTAAACTTTATTTTTGTATTTATATAATTGAGCCAATGAGAAATTACTATGATTTGATTGATATATCAGATACAACATTCACTGATTCAATTATTAGCCACCTCAACAAGACAGATGTTTATGGGGCACTCAAAGATGCTACAACAAAGAGAAATGATTTCTATTACTAAAAACCCTTTGAATTAGTGCAACACATGATTATGTCCACCCCCATTCTAATGCACAAAGTTACAAAAATATAATCTCATTTATAATTACAAGCAATAATAGTAACAATGTCAAAATTATCACCACAATAGATGCATGTAATGGTTTTTTATCTCATTACAATTGCTTTCAAGTAATGTAACTACTTTATGTAGAAACATTTCAAAAATGACATAAATGAATCTATTGCATGACCATATAAATAAGATTACCTCATGTTTCACCTTATGAATAAGCTTCATGCAAGACACATTAATCTTGAATGAATGTACAAATTTCCTCATGAAAAAGCATTCGACCAATATAGTGAATGACCAAATGACCCATAGGCTTTAGATTTATGTAAATTTTGTGAGGTCAAAAAATTATTGTACTCTATTACATATAGCAAGTATTGAATTTAATAGCATATTATTAATACTAAAATATTCTTACTTGAGATTTTCCATTAGATTAAAAAAGTTACATTTCATATAGAATGTATGTTAATAGGTAGATAGATCAAATAGAGGCCATATATTTGAATATAAATGACATCTCACACTTTAACTACATCAACTTTTTTTGATATACAGTATAATATTATAATGCAATGCACATAGAGATCAAACTAATGTTTAAATTTCTTTGTGAAAAATAATAAGACCAATATTATAATATACTAAAATAAAATATTATAATTTTGATGTACTAGCTCAAATTCATTAAAATTTGGTTTAGTGATTCATCAGATAAAGATGAGTTTCTTTTATTCCCAATAACAAGTAGGTTAAAGAAAATTATACAAATCCTCAAAGTTATGGTGTGCACAGTTCACCCCAGAATTGACAGGCCATGGTTAAGTAGGGTTTCTATACTACAAAATTTTAGACATCTGATGTGGTAGGGTTTATAAAAAGGGATGTTTCATCTTGATCACACAATCTATAGCATAAATATTATGATACACTTCCAACTTTATTTCTTGGCATATCTCAAATCTTTCCTTGTTATACTCTAGAATTTTATGCATATTTCAAGGTTAATTTTAGATTGAAACTTTATCTTTAGGTATTGTAATGATATTACTTTTTGTTATTACATAAATAATAAATCAAAAATCATTTAACATATTTTATAATTAATAATACGATGAAAAATAAATCACCATATTATGAGAATACTATATTGAACAAACCATTCTTTAAATGTAAATATCTTATCTCATAATGAAATGTAATCAGAGAATAATTTGAATAAACATATAGAAAATCAGTTTGTTTGATAAAATAAAATAATCATTGTTAGAATTGGAATTAGAAGTATATGTGTCAGGTGTAGTACAAACATCTTAAATATATTTATATGAATAATGTTGAGAGAACAATTTGAATCTTAAATAATATTTTCTTTGGATTTTGTTTATGAATATTTGACATTGTTGGCACTAATAAAAAGGTTCATGAATATTTCATTTGCTTGTTTAATTTTGAATCTCTTGATAAATTATATTAGACTTCATCGATATATATATATATATATATATATATATATATATATATATATATATATATATATATATATATATATATATAATATTATAAGATTTTTAAACTTTATTATTGTATTTATAGTATGGAGCCAATCATAAATAACTATGATTTGATTTATATATCAGATACAACATTCAATGATTCAATTATTAACCACCTCAATGAGACAGATGTTTATGGGCCACTAAAATCTACTACAATAAATAGTAATGATTTCTATTACTCAAAACCATTTTAATCAGCACAAGACATGCTTAAGTGCACCCTCTTTATAATGCATAAAGTTACACAAATATAATTTCATTTATAATTACAAACAATAATAGTAACAATGTCAAAATTCTCTCCACAATAGATGCATGTAATCATTTTGTATCTCATATACAATTGATTTCAAGTAATGTAACTACCTCATGTAGAAATATTTCTAACATGACATAAATGAATATATTGCATGACCATATTGTTAAAAATAAATAATTTTACATCATGTTTCACCTTATGAATAAGGTTCATGCAACACACATGGACTTTGAAAGAATGTACAAATTCCTTCATGAAAAATCATTCGACCGATATAGTGAATGACCAAATGGCCCATAGGTTTTATATTTATGTAAATTTTGTGAAGTCTAAAAATTATTTCACTTTGTTACATATAACAAATTTTGAAATTAATAGCATATTATTAATACTAAAATATTCTTACTTTAGATTTTCCATTAAATTAGAAAAGTTACATTTCATATAGAATGCCTGTTAATATGTAGATAGATCAAATAGATGTCATATATCTGAATATAAATAACATCTCACACTATAAATACATCAACACTTTTGGACATACATTATAATATTATAATGTAATACACACAGAGGTCAAAATATTGTTCAAATTTCCATGCAAAAAATAATAAGACTAATATTATAAAATACTAAAATAAAATATTATAATTTTGATGTACCAACTCAGCTGAATTGAAATTTAGGGTAGTTATTCGTGGGATAAATTTGAGTTTATTTTGTTCCTAATTTCAAGTAGGTTAAAAAAAATGATAGAAATCCTCAAAGTTATGGTGTGCACAGTTTGCCCCAAAAGTGATAGGCCATGGTTAAGTAGGGTTTTGGTAATAGAAAATGTTAGTCATATGACGTTGTAGGGTTTATAAAAATGGATGTTTCATCTTGATCACACAATCTATAACATATAGATTATGATACACTTCTAACATTATTTATTTACATATCTTGAATCCTTCCTTTTTATACTCTAGACTTCTATGCATATTTCAAGGTTCATTTTAGATTGTAACTTTATCTAAAAGGATTGTAAGGATATTTATTTTTATTACTACATTTCTATTAAAGTAAAAAACAATTAACATTTTTTTCCAGTTTTTAATATGACGGAAAAAAAATCACCATATTATGAGAATACTATATTTAACAAACCATCTTTTAAATATATATATCTTATCTCATAATGAAATGGAATTAGAGAATAATTTCAATAAACATATACAAAAACAAGTTGTTTGATAAAATAAAATAAACATTATTAGAATTGGAATTAGAAGTGTATGTGTCAGTGGCATTACAAATATCTTAAATATATTTATCTGAATAATGTTGAAAGAACAATTTGATTCTTAAATAATAATTTCTTTGGATTACATATATGAATATTTGACATTGTTGGCACTAATCAAAAGGTTCATGAATATTTCATTTGCTTGTTTAATTTTGAGTCTCTTGATAAATTATATTAGACTTCATTGATATATATATATATATATATATATATATATATATATATATAATATTATAAGATTTTTTAACTTTATTTTTGTATTTATAGCATAAATCCAATGGAAAATAACCATGATTTTTTTGATATATCAGATACAACATTCATTAATTCAATTATTAGTCACCTCAATGAGATAGATATTTATGGGCCACTCAAAAATTTAACAACAAATAACAATGATTTCTATTACTCAAAACCATTTTAATCAGTACAAAACATGCTTACATGCACCCCCATTATAATGCATAAAGTTACACAAATATAATTTCATTTAAAATTAGAATCAATAATAATAAGATTTTCAAAATTCTCAGCACAATAGATGCATGTAATCATTTTGTATCTCATATACAAATGTTGTCAAGTAATGTAACTATCTCATGTAGAAACATTTCTAACATAACATAAACAAATCTATTGCATGACCATATTGTTAAAAATAAATAATTATACATTATGTTTCACGTTATGAATAATATTCATGCAACATACATGGATATTGATAGAATTTACAAATTCCTTCATGAAAAAGCATTCGACCAATATAGTGAATGACCAAGTGACCCACAGGTTTTAGATTTATATAAAGTTTTTGAGGTCCAAAAATTATTTTACTTTGTTACATATAGAATGTTTTGAAATTAATAGCATATCATTAATACTAAAATATTCTTACTTGAGATATTCCATTAGATTGTTAATGATACATTTCATATAGAATATATGTTAATATGTAGATATTTCAAATAGATGTCATATATCTGAATATAAATAAACTCTCACAGTATAACTACATCAACTTTTTTGGACATACAATATAATTTTATAATTCAATGCACACAAATTTTAAAATAATGTTCACATTTCCTTGTGAAAATAATAAGACCAATATATTGAACAATATCATAATATTCTAAAATATAATATTATAATTTTGATGTACCAACTCAACTACAGTGAAATTTTGGGTAGGGATTCATCAGATAAAGCTAATTTTCTTTTGTTCCTAATTGTAAGTAGGTTAAAAAAAATAATACAAATCCTCAAAGTTATGGTGTGCACAAGTTACCCCAAAACTAACAGGCCATGGTTAAGTAGGGTTATGATACTACTAAATGTTAGTCATCTGATGTGGCAGCATTTATAAAAATGGATGTTTCATCTTGTTCACACAATCTATAGCATAACTATTATGATACACTTCTAACATTATTTTATTTCATATCTCGAATCCTTCCTTGTTATACTATAGAGTTTTATGCATATTTTAGGCTTCATTTTATATTTGAAATTTATCTCAAGGGATTGTAAGGATATTGTTTTCTATTAGTACATAGCTATTATAGAAGAAAACAATTAAATTTTTTTCTAATTTTCAATAAGATGGAAAAAAATCCCCATATTATGAGAATACTATATTGGACAAACCATTCTTTAAATTTATATATCGTATCTTATAATGAAATGAAATTAGATAATAATTTTAATAAACATATACAAAAACAAGTTGTTTGATAAAATAAAACAAACATTGTTAGAATTGGAATTAAAAGTGTATGTATCAAGAGTAGTATAAATATATTAAATATATTTATCTGAAAAATACTGAGAGAACATTCTAAATATTAAATAATATTTATTTGGATTATGTATATGAATATTTGACATCCTTGCAACTAATCAAAAGGTTCACGAACATTTCATTTGCTTGTTTAATTTTAAATCTCTTGATAAATTATATTAGACTTCATTGATATATGTAATATTATAAGATTTTTAAACTTCATTTTTATGTTTATATCATGGATCCATTGATAAATTACTATGATTTGATTGATATATTAGATATAACATTCATTTATTCAATTATTAGCCACCTCAATGAGACAGATGTTTATGGGCCACTCAAAATTGCTACAAAAAATAGAAATGATTTCTATTACTCAAAACCTTTTTAATCAGTGCAACACATGCTTACGTGCACCCCAATTTTAATGCATAAAATTAGACAAAATAATTTCAATTATAATTAAAAGCAATAATAATAACAATGTCAAAATTCTCACCACAATAGATTCATGTAATCATTTTGTATCTCATATACAATTACTTTCAATTAATGTAACTACCTCATGTAGAAACATTTCAAACATGACATAAATGAATCTATTACATGACCATATATTTAAAAATAAATATGTTTGCATCCTGTTTCCCCTTATGAATAAGGTTCATGAAACACACATGTATCTTGAAAGAATGTACAAATTCTTTCATGAAAAATCATTTGACCAATATAGTGACTGACCAAATGCCCCATAGGTTTTAGATTTATGTAAATTTTGTGAGGTCCAAAAATTATTATACTTTGTTACATATAGCAAGTTTTGAAATTAATAGCATATTATTAATACTAAAATATTCTTACTTGAGATTTTTTATTATATTAAAAAAGTTACATTTCATATATATTGTATGTTAATATGTAGATAGATCAAATAGATGTCATATATCTAATTATACATCACATCTCACACTATAAATACATCAACTTTTTTGGACATATAGTACAATATTATAATCCAGTTCACATAGAGGTCAAACTAATGTTCAAATTTCCTTGTGAAAAATAATAAAACCAATATTATAATATACTAAAATATAATTTTATAATTTTGATGTACCAGCTCAGTGACATTAAAATTTTAGGTATGGATTCATCGGATAAATCTGACTTTCTTTTTTTTTGAATTGCAAGTAGGTTAAAAAAATTATACAAATCCTCAAAGTTATGGTGTGCATAATTTTCCCTAGAACTGACAGGCCATGGTTAAGTAGGGTTTTTATAATAAAAAATGTTTGTCATCTGATGTGGCAGGGTTTATAAAAATGGATGTTTCAGCTTGATCACACAAGCTATAGCATAAAGATTATGATACGCTTCCAACTTTATTTATTTGCATATTTCAAACCCTTCCTTGCTATACTCTAGACTTGTATGCATATTTCAAGGTTCATTTTAGAGTGTAAATTTATCTTGAGCAATTTTAAGGATATTTTTTTTATTAGTGCATAACTATTAAGACAAAAAGTAATTAACATTTTTTCTAATTTTTGATATGATGAAGAAAGAAACCATGTTATGAGAATACTATATTGAAAAAAACATTACTTAAATGTATATATCTTATCTCATAATGAAATGCAATTAGAGAATAATTACAATAAACATATATAAAAACAATTTGTTTGATAAAATAAAATAAACATTGTTAGAATTGGAATTAGAAGTGTATGTGTCAGGTGTAGTATAAATATCTTAAATATATTTATATGAAAAATGTTGAGATAAAATTTTGAATCTTAAATAATATATTTTTTGGATTATGTATATGAATATTTCACATTGTTGGCGCTAATCAAAAGGTTCACATATATTTCATTTGCTTGTTTAATTTAAAATCTCTTGATAAATTGTATTAGACTTCATTGATATATATAATATTATAATATTTTTATACTTTGTTTTTATATTTATAGAATGGAGCCAATAATAAATTACTATGATTTGATTGATATATCAGATACAACATTCATTGATTCAATTATTAGCGACCTCATTGAGATAGATGTTTATGGGCCAGTCAAAACTGCTACAACAAATAGAAATGATTTTTATTACTCAAAACCATTTTAATCAATGCAACACATGCTTACATGCACCCCCCTTCTAATGCATAAAGTTACACAAATATTATTTCATTTATAATTACAAGCAATAATAATAACAATGTCAAAATTCTCAGCACAATAGATGCATGTAATCATTTTGTATCTCATATACAATTGCTTTCAAGGAATGTAACTACCTCATGTAGAAACATTTCTAACATGACATAAATAATCTATTGCATGACCATATTGTTAAAAACAAATAATTTTACATCATGTTTCACTTTATGAATAAGGTTCATGCAACACACGTGGACTTTCAAAGAATCTACAAATTCCTTCATGACAAATCACTCGACTGATATAGTGAATGACCAAATGACCCATAGGTTTTAGATTTATGTAAATTTTGTGAGGTCTAATATTTCACTTTGTAACATATAACAATTTTTGAAATTAATAGCATATTATTAATACTAAAATATTCTTATTTGAGATTTTCTATTAGATTAAAAAAGTTACATTTAATATAAAATGTATGTTAATATGTAGATAGATCAAATAGATGTTGTATATCTAAATATAAATGACATATTACACTATAACTACATCAAATTTTTTTGACACATAGTATAATATTATAATGCAATGCACACAGAGCTCAAAATAATGTTCAAATTTCCTTATGAAAAATAATAAGACCAATAGATTGACCAATATTATAATATACTAAAATATAATATTATATATTTCAATATAGTATAGATAAATTACATGTCACATATTACCGTAAACTAGCAATAGAGTAAATTGATAGCTAAATGTCAACTATCTAGAAATAAAAATAAAGCTATACTTATTGAAAATGTTTTCATAGATCAATTAGATATCAAAGAATCTACTATTCATTAACCAACATCAGAAATACAAACCCAAAAAACTAAGATTAGAATATGCTCATGTCAATAACATCATCCTCAATACATCCAAAAGAGGAGGAATATTTCAAAGTGTCATTAAATTCGTATATAACTTAAAAATTTTCAATAATACATATATTTAAGAAAATATTAAAGTCATTAAAGATTCCAATAGTAATATGTAAAGTGGAACAAAGTAGATAACAACTAACTCTAAACCCAGACACTCAACTTGAATAAACTATACTTCTCACTAAAGGATAAAAGATTGTGTTGACATCTTATCTATGGGTTAAATTAGGGTTGGTTAATGGAGCCATCAGATAAATATTTCAAATTTTCAACCAACCAAATTTAAACCCACCGTTCTTACCCATGTACGTGGTTATTGCCTTCAAGAATTACTCTTATCCCCTACAGGATATTTGTAATCCAACAAATTTTCCAATTCCTCCTATTAAACATGTCAATGATAATAAGAAATGAGTCTTAATAAAGTAATAACATATATTGGTGATATTGATTGTCAAGGGTTTACATTCACTACTTTATTAAGAGTATGCTCACTATCTAACATATATATAAACCATTGATTTTCATTTGACAATTATGTAATAATGAAAAATAAGACATATGTGAATATGAGAAGAGCAAAATAATCAAGACTCAATGTAATACCACTTCCACATCATTTACAACACATGTAGATTTTCTCAAAAAAAACACAAAAGTGCATTTTAACAACATTTGTTTTAGTCTTTACTACTCCTAAATTTTTTCACAGTAATAATTTATTAATAAAAATAAATAAAATATAATGTCAGATGTTACATTTTTCTATTTTTTAAGGGGTCAATTTTTTTATTAAAAAAATTATTATGATCATGATTTTAAATTTTTTAATTGTAATTTTTCTACATAATAAAATAATTTAAACAATAATTAAGATTTAATTTACATATTCAAAAAAATTATAGTCCTTATTATTCTATAAACATTTTTTAAGGCACCCAAATAAAATATTTATTTTTATTGTCCATAATTTTTTTTTTAAATTTTCAAAAACATTATTTATCTTTTTAAGAAAGATATAATAAAATATTTTAATTATTATTTTGATACTAGAAGAAACTATATCTAATTATAAAAAAAGACATGCACATTATTATTTCCCTCTCAAACACAAAAATGATTTATATTCCAAGTCGGGTTCTATTCTTATATTTCTAAGAAAATAAATGGTATAAGATATTCAACAATTCTTAGATCACCACAAATTATATGGACATTTGGATCAAACTCACCAAAAATTTAGAGGAAAAATTTGAAATTTTATCAAGTTTTCATTCATGGGTAAGAGGTTTCCAATGAAGGAATTCCCCAACCTACTAACAAGATAAAACTGATGCTCAACAATACAAATTTGATTTATATTATTATGAAAATAAAGGTAAATATATTTATTCCAAGGAATGAGCTACAACTGTAATTAGATCTCAAATTACAAAATCCAAGCTTCTTAATCTAATTGTGTCTTTCATTATTCCTTGAATATACGATTTTTTCAATGGCCTTTTCTTCATTATAAGCTCTCTCTGAAATTTGGTATAACCTCCTCTAACACCATGTCCTTCTTAAAATTTTAGTGTTTAAATGACCTCATATATGCTCCTATCAAGTACGACGTGTCAAAAAATATTCATGCCAATTATCACAACCTAACACATGCCCCAAAGGGTTAGTTACCTCCCATGAAAAACATGGATGAGTGACATGTATCGTTAAATATTCTCATTAATTTCTCATTATGGATTTTGTTGTAATTTTTAAATATTCTATTATATTCACATTTTTAATGCCTTTATGGTTTTTGTTTCCGTTAAAATATGTATAAGGACCTCTTGAAACCAATATAATCCCTGCTCTCTCACCCCATCCCCATTATATTTTCTAAACCAAACATAATTCATAATTATAATAGATAAAAATGTACCTATACTATGACATAGATGATCTAGATCATAATATTAACAGTCCGATGTAGATTATATCATAATCTTTTAGAAGAGTTTATTTCATTTATTTTACTAAATATATTTCTATTCAAAACATGATTTGAATTTCTATATTATTGTCAATTCATGGATGCAACATTAGAGGCAATCAATTTTTGCATTCCAATAATTATATATATATTGTTCTATTTTTCATCCTTGTCAAGATTGTGTCCAAAGTCTTATAGACATGAATTTTAATAATAATTTAAGAGAAACACATCATTAATAATGATATTTCTTATATAAAATTATTTATCCAATATGCACCACTCCAATGAAAATATGTTTGAAAATTACATCAATAATGCTTTGGCATATCTCCAAAATTATTTTACCTATGAAGAAATGTTCAATAGGATAAATTGTAATTTTAATTGCTAGTGGTTTCACATCCTTAGGAAAACACTTTTTTTAATTGCAATGAATTATATTTTGACCCCTAGATGATGTATCATTAAATTATCATCTCTATTACTTTTCACTTTTGTTGTCTATGAAGTTTATGGAGACATGAAAACTCTAATTGTATAAGCAAACATATGTTCAATATTGCCATGACCCCATTTGTTAATTATGATATCTCACAAAAAATAAATATTCAAGCCATTCAAATATAAAATACAAATGCTCTACCTATCTATATAAGAGATTATTATAGGGTTTTAAATATGAACCTACTATATCTATCTCAACATAATAAAATATTTTAAATAATAATTAAGAATTAATTTAAATATTAAAAAAAAATAAGTCCTTATTCTATAAACCTTTTTAAGGCACCAAAGTAAAATATTTATTTTAATTGTCCATAATTTTTTATAAACAATTGTTCCTAAATATTATTTATATTTTTTAAAAAGATATAATAACATATTTTAATTATTATTTTGATATGAGAAGAAATAATATCTAATTCTCAAAACAAATCATGAACATTATTATTTCCCTTTAAAACATAAAAATTATTTCTAATCCAAGTGGGATTTTGTTCTTAGATTCATAAAAAATAGAAGGTATAGGATTTTCAACAATGTTTAGATCACCATAAATTATATGGGCCTTAGGATCACACTCATCAAAAAATTAGAGGCAAAATTTGAAATGTTATCAAATTTTCTAGTAATTCCAAAAAAATGTCTTAATTGTACTAACTTATATACTTGAAAATAAAAACTAATTTTCATCCTACTGATATTCAATGATTCATTCATGGGTAAGAGGCTTCCAATGAAGGAAATCCCCAACCCACTAGCAAGATAAAATAGACACACAACAATACATATTTGATTTATATTATTATGAAAATAAAGGTAAATATATTTCTTCTAAGGCATGGGCTATAAGCAATAATTAAATCACAAATTACAAAATCTAAGCTTCTTACTCTCTCTAATTGTGTCTTTCCAAATTCTATGTATACACAAAGTCCTTAATGGCTTTTTATTCCTCACAAGCTCTGTCTTAAATTTGCTATAAACTCATCCAACGCCGCGAGATTCTTAAAATTTTGGTATTTTCATGACCTCATATATTCTCCTCTCATGTTCCATAGGCAAATAAATATTCATCGAAATTATAAAAACATAACACATGCCCAAAAAGGTTAAGTGTCTCCCACAAAAACATGGATGAGTGACATGTGTCCTTAGAATCCATTTAGTAAACTATTTGAGCCAAAGCCTGATCTGAATATTCTAAGATTCAACTTAATTTGATCTACACCAATCTCTCAATGCAATAAATTTCCTTTGCACACTAACATGTGTGTGGTAACCCTTATCTGATTTGAAATAAATGACCACTTTTATGGTGCACTTTGAGAGAATTTTTTACATAGCTCACTTGAGCCTAAATGATGGAATTATATATAAGTATAAAAATATCAAATATCATGAACTTAATTTTGGTAATCATGATTTGGATATTTTTACAATAGTGTATGCATTCAATGTGGTGACACTACCTAGTTGGCCAAAATTATGTGCTAAGAACTAATCATTTGATTTTCACACATATAGTCACTCAACTCAATTAGAATATTGTCTAGATGCATTAGATGGAGTTGAATATTGTAATCCTTATATGAATTGATTCCCATGGTTTACTCACAAAATTCAATTATAACTCAATAATGAAGATATTAAGTCTATCAGTGAAGTACAAAGGTCCATACCTGATGAAAAGCATAACAATATCGGTGTACCAATGTCATATAAGTGATGGGATTAATGTAAGTGCCCTATTGAGACTCCCTTTCACTAAAAAACATTAGCTCAATTATTAGTTTTTGACCATCATCACATTGAAATAAAAAATTGCATGCTCTTTAGAGGTTACACTCTTTTGAGGCTTTTAAAATCATAGGTTTTTTAAACATTTGAAATCTCTTATTGAGCCCAATAAAGTAAATTTTATTTAGTGCATATTATATGAATGATTTCCTATGAATAATAAATTATAATCATAGGCATTTCTTACCCTTTATCATGTCCCTCATGCCATCATATTGATACTTTGAACCTCTTTTAGTTTTATTGGCATACCCACCTTGCCTAGGTATGGATTTTGTTTTAACTTTTTAAGACTTAGATGAATGTAAATCCTATGTTGTTAAAGTGTTGAGTAAAGTAAAACAAGGTAGAAATATGAAATAAATATAGGCACCAATCTGTAATATAATTGACTCAATTTAACCTTTCTAAAATAGAAAATAAATAACGTAAATAAGAACTTAGATGGAAAATGACTAAAATGTGATATCTAAAGGCTGAAAACTAAGACAGAGGTTCATCTAAGTGTTACAAACAAGACCTAAGTATTAAAATCCTTCTTAAATAGTACCAGCATAATTGGATAGTAGTGTCATGTGGTACTAGTGTCCCTATTTTGGGCCTAATGTCCTACGTTCAATAATGTTCCAAGCTTCTTGGTGCACTTTTGTCTAGGTCTGTCAATCTTGTTCTTGTGCACATGAATTCTAGATACTTGTAGATGGCCTATTTTGATTGATTTTATATGTCAACCCTAATATTCCATGTTGCTAGGGCATGTAATTTATACAAGCAGTAAAGTGTCTTGTTAGTAAGGTAGGTTGGACATCATAAACACCTTATTATGATGAGAGTTGACTACATACCAATACATTGAATCGAAAATAAACTCAATGTAGTTATCCCAACCTATGTTTTAGTGTACGTGAAGCTAGTATGATTGTTGAATTGAGTGATTTGAATATGTTTAAGACTATAAATTTGAGTAATCTAAGCTTAAGAATATTGTACATGGTTATATGTAGAAGTGAGGTAGAATAAGTATTGATAAATTGATTGTGCACAACTTGTTTTGAGTTTTTATTTGTAATTTGCATTTAATTTCATCTATTAGTTAAAGAGCTAAAATTCATGTATATGTACTATTTTGGTTCTTATGTGGGACTTAAAAGAGATCTAGACTGACTCTATGTGGTCTTAGATTTGAAAATATATCCATTGGTCAAAAAGGAGGGAAAGGATAATAGCACCAAAATTGAGATACTAACACCATATGGTGTTACTATCCCTATTATGTTGCTAGTGTTTATGTGGCATAACCTAAGACACAAAGGGTTAATATGTCAGTGTAATGGTTTGGGACTACGTTAGGAATGTCTAAGGACACCTGCAGCCCTACATGAAGGCTAGATAAGTGTGAAAATAGGTCCTATGATAGGTCTATGGCTAAGTTTAGGATACGTCATCTCATGTAATACTTTTAGAACATAAGTGTAATTTTTAGGTGACTAAATTCCCCCCTCATTTATTTTATAAATGAAATAATGTGAAATGGCTAGGATAAAGGAAAAATAAGTGTACTTGGACTCACCCTAGAGGTGAATCCTGTGAATCTAGATCTAAGTGTGTGAATCATGCTCAGTTACATGTCCTATAAATGAAATGTGTACAAATAAACCCTTACATAAGAGATATTAAAAGCAAAGATAAAACTAAGTAAAAAACTAAAACTAAGTAAAGATATAAGAGTGAGGAAAGGAATGAATATGCCTCACTAGGTACATAAACCAATATATAATCTTGGTGAAAACTTATCTGTGTACGTGTATATAGTGATCAATTTGTGAATAGCTTGGACTAAGATGATGGCTTGCTCAATCCCTATGTTTAGGTGGCATAATAATTTAATTTTTTTTTTCATCCATCATTGGCCACCCCTGTTTAATGGATCATACCTCATCAATATTTTGGATTGGACTGATGGTGTGTTCGACCGTCTCATGTATGTGGATTAATAACTCAAGTAGACTATAATTCTCTCATTTTATAACCATGTGTATAGATGCATCTAAAACTAAAACTGCAATATGTAAATATGTTTGTGTAACTAGACATGTCTAACTAGAGATGTCAGCTTTGTAGCCACTTGGGTATATTAAGGCATGAATCTAGTGTCGATGTAGGGGAATCATTTAAATTTTTATTTTATTTTTCTATCAAATAATGCCATGTAAAGGGGGTATAGGGAGTTACTATTTAAAATTTGTATTTTGTTTTATTTTAGGGCAGCCAACTACCTACCCATGACACATTTAATGAGAAACAACAACAAAATGAGTAAGATAGAAGTGAGTGGGAGTTTTTGAATTTAAAAATTGTTATTTTAAATATTTAATAACCATTTTTAGTGATGCCCTAAGCTTGAGGTACAATTTTTGGGGGGAAAAAATAGATTTTTGGTAGTTTTCATTAAATTTAAAAATAGGTAGTTGAAAGCTTTAATGACCATTTTTATTGTTAACCTAAGATTTAATCAATATTTTTGTGGGGGAAATTCTATAGTTTTGGTAGTTTTGAAGAGAAGAATAGAGAGTAGAAGAGAGGAGGATATAATAGAAAAAAATAGAATAAGAAAGAATGTTTAGAATAATAATAAGCATACAAGGATAATCGAGACATAATGAGTATAAAGGAGTATCTAAATCAAAAGACATAGAGTAAAATAGTATACACGTAGAAAACAAGGAGGAAGGAAGTGTAATAATAAAGGGAACTATGTTCTACAAATAGTTTTTAACTATATGTAAAAAAGTGTAAACCACTATCTATTAAATATAACATAATACCATTATCTTAATATTTATTGTCTCTTTATATATGCTTGGGAATTTTAAATTTGTGTAAATTTCAATTATAAAGTTATATTTTTTATTTGTAAGTTTAAAGTCTTCTAGGTTGCTAAAACATTTTTACATTCAACTATAGTTAGCATTGTAAGTACCTACAATAATAGTCAGTTTTTAATAGCCATCTAATTATTGCCTCTACAAATAATTCTATACCTCAAAAACTTGTTATGGTCACTTACAACCATTACTATAGGTACCTACACCAACAGTCACTGTAAATAGTCACTTACAATCATTGCTATAGGTACCTATAACAATAGTCTATTTTTGACTACAACTTAGTTTATGTCTATGTAGTTATTTTTTTTAATTCGTAATATAACTATTGCACATTAAGCATGTGTGTATAGATATTTAAATGTTTTTTGGGGTTGCCTACAACAACATTACCCCTCATTTTCCACCCATTTGCTCATTTTAGTGGGTTTTTAGGTACCTACAAGGGGGTGGGTGCCACCAAGTGTGTAAGCTAGATCATGGTTCATAATGTGTAAAACATATAGAATGACATGGATTTTATCATTTCATATGATCAATTGGTGTATAAGTGATCATATGAAAATAATGTGTTGTGTACATGCCCCCAAATCTAGTATTGAACATATATATTCTGGACTAAATTGTAGTAATTTATATCTGTGCATCTGAACTGACATTGGAATGATCATGTAGTGCATGATGCCCCCAATCTAAGAAAATAAGTATTAATTGGAGCTAAACTGAGCCAAAATTAGTAATCTATACCTGAACCTATACAATCCTAGACATTACCTACTAAAATTTTTATTGGCCAATATGGAATTTTATGAAACTAAGGCTACTAGATAGTAGTGCCACATATTGGATAGTAAAACCATGTGGTGATAGTGTCCTCATTTTGTTGCTAATGCCTGACTATTTTGATTTCTATGTAATTATAAATGATCTCTACGTCATTATTTCCCACTATGTTTTCCTAGGTCTTATTTCTATATTATGAGCCTATGTACTAAAAATTGTACTCTATGTGCATTCTAATATCCTAATATCTATGACAAACCCATATTAATTCCCCCTCTTTTGAGGGGAGTTATTGAACTTGTGCAAGAATTGTCCTTAAAATAAAAATCTCTAAAAAATATGTGCTAGCTAGAGCATTTATGACATTTGTATAATAATCCAATATATATTTTTTATTAGTACATAACTATTAAAGCAAAAAATAATTAACATTTTCACTAAATTTTAATTACAATGAAAAAATATCCATTATGAGAATACCATATTGAACCAACCATCCTTTAAATGTATATATGCTATCTCACAATGAAACTCAATTATAGAATTATTTAGATAAATATAGACATGATCAATTTGTTTGATAAAATAAAACAAACATTGTTAGAATTCAAATTAGAAGTGTGTGTGTTAGGCATAATACAAGTATCTTAAATAGATTTATTTGAAAAATGTTAAGAGTATCAGTTTACATAAACATTTTTAATCTTAAAAAATATTATGTTTGGATTATGTGTAGGAATGTTTAATGTTCTTGGGACTAATCAAACGGTTCACAGATATTACATTCTCTTGTTTAATTATAAATTTATTAATAATAAATTATATTATAATTCATTTATGTATAAAATATTACAAAAATTTTAAACTTTTATATTTTTGTCTTGATAGCATTGAGCCAATGAATAATTGCTATGGGCTAGTTGATATATAAAACACAAAATTCACTGACTCAATTGATAGCTACTTCAACAAGAAAAATATTTTTGGGCCACTCAAACTACTACAATAAATACCAATCATTTATATTACACAAAACCATTGTACTCGGTGAAAATCATGCCTAGGTGCACACCCCTTTTGATGAATAAAGTTACGCAAATACAATTCCATTTATAACTAAAAGCAATAATAATAATAATAATAATAATAATAATAATAATAATAATAATAATAATAATAATAATAATAATAATAATAATAATAATAATAATAATAATAATAATAATAATAATAATAATAATAATGTCAAAATTCTTTCCACAATAGATGTACGTATTTATTGTGTATCTCATATACAATTGATTTCAACTAATGTAACTATTGCATGTAGAAACATTTCAAACATGACATTAATGAATCTATTCCATGACCATATTGTTAAAAACAAATAAGTTTGCATGGTGCTCTACCTTATGAATAATGTCCACGCAACACACATGGAGCTCAAAATAATTTAGAAATTCCTTCATGAAAAAACATTCGACTAATATAGTGAATAACCAAATGACCCAAAGGTTTTAGATTTATGTAAATTTTTTTAGTTCTAAAAAATATTTTACTTTGTTACATATAACAAGTTTTTAATGTTTTGATATAATAACATATTTTGATTATTATTTTGATACTATAAGAAATGATATCTAATTATAAAAAAAAAACATGCACAACTTGATTTCCCTTTGAAACACAAATATGATATCTAATCCAACTGGGGATTTATTCTTCAATTCCCAAAAAATAGATGGTATAGGATTTTAGACAATGTTTAGATCACCACAAATTATATGGGCCTTAGGATCATACTCACAAAAAAATTAGAAGAAATTTTCAAAATGTTATTAAATTTTCTATTAAATCCAATAAAATGTTTTAATTTTACTAACTTATATACTTGAAAATAAATACTATATTTCACCTAGTGGTATTCGATGATTTATTCATGGGTAACAAGTTTCCAATAAATGAAATCCCCAACCACTAGCAATATAAAACATAAAAAATAATAAAAATTTGTTTTATATTATTATAAAAATAAGTTAAATACATTTATTTCAAGGTATGGGCTATAATCTATACTTAAATCTCAAATTACAAAATCCTAGCTTCTTACTATCTCTAATTATGTCTTTCAAAATTCCATGTATACACGAAGTCTTCAATAGATTTTTCTTCCTCACAAACTCTCTCTTGAATTTGATATAACCTCCTCTAATTCCATAATCTTATTAAAGTGTTGTTCTTTGCATGACCCCATACACAGTCCTCTCATATTCCACATTCTAATAAAATATTTAATAAAATTATCATAATATAACATATGCCCCAATAGTTTAATTATCTCCCATAAAAACATGGATGAGTGACATGTTTCCTTAGAATCCATTTAGTAAATTATTTTAGCCAAAGACTCATCCAAAGATTCTTAGATTCCACTTTATTTTATCTACACCAATTTCTTTATACAATAATTTTATTTTGCACACCAACATACTTGTGCTAACCCTTCTCTGATTTGATATAAGTGACCACTTTTGTGTTGGACCTTGTGAGAATTTTGTTTTTACACAACTCACTTGAGATTAAATAATGAAATTAGACATAATTCTAAAAATATCAATGATCATGAACTTAATTTTAGGACTCATGATTTGGATATTGCTACAATAGTGTGTACATTAAAAATGTGATGACACTATCTTATTGGCCAAAATTATGTGCTTAGAACTGATCATTTGAATTTCACACATACAATCACTCAACTCAATTTGAATACTATCTAGATGTATTAGATGGATTTTTGGCTAAATATTGTAAGCCTTACAAGAATCAGTTCTCGTGGTTTACTCCCTAAAAATAATTATATCTCAATAATGAATATATTAAGTCTATGAGTGAAGTACAAAGGGACATACCTAATTAACACCTCAACAATATTGGTATACAAACACCATATAAATGATGGGATGAATTGAAGTGGCCTATTGAGACTCCCTTTCAATGATTAAAAATATTAGCTCAATTATTTGTGTTTTGACCCTCATCACATTAAATTTAAAACCTTACATGTTTGTTAAAAGTTAAACTATTTTGAGCATTCTTAAAATCATAGATTTTCTAAACATTTGAAATATCTTATTTTCCCAATAAATTAAATTTTATTTAGTGCATAATATATAAAATATTTCTTATGAAGAATGGATTCTAAACTTAGTAGGTTCTTACCCTTTATCATGTCCCTCATTCAATCATCTTCATACTCTCAAACACCTCTTTTTGTTTTCTTGGCATACCCACACTACCTAGGAATGGATTCATACTATTATTTAACCCTTAATTTTTTAATTAAAAAGAAGCTCATGGTAAATGATTCTTATTGGGTATTTGGCCATGATGTCTATGACATATTTTTCATTCTAATATTTTATTTTAGCTTTAAATAAAGAAATAATGCCATTTTTTACCATTTTACTACTGATGGATATTTTTTATTTATTAATAGAATGCTAGTCTCTCTATTATCATACATCATATATAATTTGAAAAAAAAAAATTAGTGGTTGAAAATTCCCAATCCATTCTAGATAAGTGGTGGAGTGATGTATTTGTTGTAATCTAAAAACCATCAAACTTTCTTTGTCAATAGTTTTATTCATAGAGTAAGGGAACATAATGATTAACAAATTATTTGAAAATATTTCCTTGTGTAAAATGGTTACCATGGGAAATTTTTCCATGTTGCCTATGGTATATTTTTCACTCTAAGATTCTATGTTAGTTAGATAGATAAATAATGCCATCTTTTATCATGTTCCTAATAATGGTTAGATTTTTAGTTATTAACATAATGTTAGTCATATATAATGTCACACATAAAATATACATTGAAAAAATTCATATGTGGGTGGATAATTTACAATCCATTCTATAAATTGAGTCAGTATCATAAATGTTATTGTTTAGGTAGCACCAAACACTCTTTATCCATAGTTTTATTCATAGAATTTAGGCCATAGTAGTTAATATAATGAATTTTTACCTACATAAAATAAAAGGCTATAATTCTTTAATTTAAACATAGTTATAATAGCCTATAAACATAGGTAGAATGTCCCAACATATAACATAATAAAAATTCCTTAAATAATTCATATATAGATCAAATAAATTTAAAATTCACAAATGCTATGATCATTAAAGATATATAACTTTACAACTACATCTAGTGTACCAAACTGATTTAGTATTTTGACAAAATATTTCCACTATCATTGCTAAGACTTACGGTGAATATGGGGTGAGGAAGAAATAACCTCTATACATATCATCTCAATAAATCACAAAAAAAAAAAAAAAAAAAAAAACACCGCAAGAGGAAGTTATGCTTATAGTTTCCAATTTGGAAAAAATAATAGGAAAGAAGGTAAAGTGTAAGGTGGTTATAATTATATTGATGACGATTTCTAGAGTGTTGAGTATTAGTGATAATAAAAATGCATAGAGGAGTCATCTAATTAAAGGGAAAAAACATCTATAAGGTCCATGTTGTTGTAAT
>JARHVA010001961.1:2075000-2222500 GCA_037957365.1 Torreya grandis | reverse complement strand
AGTACAGGGGGATAATTGGGGATAATTAAATATTATATCCATCAAATGGGAAAAAAAATATGGCCATCATCAATTCTGTCATAAGTAAAAAAAAATCTATATGGTAAATGTCACTTGATGTTCATCATTCTCTTTTTAAAAGTAGAGATCATTAATAGAGGGACTTCCTATATTTTTCCTATTTACATCATTCAATGACTAAGTATTGTATAATATAACATAATTTATCCATAATAAAACACAAATGAAGATGAAGAGGAAAAATAGATATACCCTTACCCATTTTGAATAAATAATTCCTAGGCTCCTTAGAGGAATAATCCATTGCTACTTAGTTACTCTCAAAACCATCTCCACTTTTATCACTATTTGCACCTATTTAATTTTTCCCTTTTTAACAAAACTAGAACTTGATTCTAGTGTCAATAATTATTGACACAAAATGTTGTCAACATTCAAGCTGAATAACCTCTAGGACCATGATATTAGCCTTGGGGTGCACCTAGTTATGAGATGGAGCACTTATTTTGGCCTCAAGAACATCCTTCCCTAAGGTTCTACCATATACAGTAAAATTACACTTTTTAAGGAAAACTTTAGACACGTATCAAATAAAAGTCATAATTCAACTACATGAACTAAAATAATAATCACATTTGTGTGTGTGTGTGTGTGTGTGTGTGTGTGTGTGTGTGTAATCCATATAATTACACCCAAAATAAAATGGATCTGAAATTAGTTACAAATCCATGGCATATGATTTTGTGATCAGTCTAGAAATACTACTTTTATGTAGTTAAGATGTAGGTTCTTTTCTTCTAGTAGACATTTCTAATTACAGGACCTTTGATTAATAATATATTAGTTACAAGACATATATATTTATAAATTTCATATTTTACCACCACCATGACTTCTGAATCCATGCACATGCATTTTTTCAATAATTCTAGAGTCAAGAAACATTGACAATAGATGTCAACATTATGGCTACAATTAGAGATCTCCACATATGAGGCCTTATGGATAAAAAATATCATCACCACCATGTTTTTAGTATTAAATAACTTATATGACCACATGAATGGCCTCTGATTATTTCTAGTTAGAAGATAAAACACCCAGTCTAGCCTTAAGATGGTCATTCCCTATATGGTAAAATTACACTTTTTTAGGCAAACTTTAGACACGCATCAAACAAAAATCATAGTTAATTTATATGAAACAACATACATATTGCATGAATTAATAATCCCTATAATTTCATGTTGGATCACATAGATCTAAATAAGAGATGAATCTATGGCAGGTGATTATGTGATCAGTGTTGAAATGTTACTTTTATGAATTTAAGAGACAAGTTCTTTGACTCAAGTACACATTTATACTTCCAAGACCTCCATATAGAAATCCATAGATTATAACACATTTTTATATTAAAATTACATATTTTTCCACCATGATGACCTTTGAATCCATGCAAACACATGATTTTATAATAATTATGGTGTCAAGAAACATTAACAATAAATATTATCAACATTCAAGTCATAATTATATTTATCCATCTCTTGGGCCTCATGGATAAAAATAAAAATTTCCACCATGTTTGGGGTAATAAATAACCTCTAGCAATTAATTTTTGTCATCAAACTATGCTCGGTTAGGATATGGAGCACTCATTCTAGCCTCAAAAAGGTTCTTCCCTATACAATAAAATTGTACCTTTTTAGGCAAATTTTGGACACGCATGAAATGAGAACCATAATTCATATATATAAATATAAATAACCATAACATACATGTATAATCCTTATAATTTCAACCCAAATCACTTGGATCTAAAATAAGTTATGAATTTGGGGCAAATAATTCTATGATAAATCTTGAAATGCTACTTTTATGTAGTTAAGAGACATGTTCTTTGATTTCATTATACATTTATACTTATAATACCTTCACATATAAATATATCACATCAAATATATTAGGATATTAAAATTACATATGTTCCCAACACCAACACCCCTGAATCTACATGGATACACATTTTTAGAATAATTTTAGTGTCAAGAAACATTGACAAGAAATGTTCTCAACATTCAAGCCATAATTGATGATATCCACATATGGGGCCTCATGGCTAATAAAAGGAATAATTACCATGTAATTGGTGATGAATAACTTCTAATAACATGTTTTAGGCCTTGGATTACACCAATTGAGGATACAAATCACCCATTATTACATCAAGAAGGTCCTTCCTTATAATGTAAAATTGCACTTTTTTATCCAAAATTTATACATGAATCAAACAAAAATCATAATTCATATAAAAAAACTTAAAGTATAATCATATTCATGTGTAATCCTTCTAATTTCATCCCATATCACTTGGATATATAATAAGATAAGAATATGTGGCATATAATTGCATGATCAGTCTTGAAATGTTACTTTTATGTAGTTGAGGTTCTTTGCCTCCAATATACATTTCCAATTATGTTATCTCCACTTGAAAATCCATCACTTCTAACACATTTGTACATATAAAAATTACATATTTCCCCACCACCATTACCACTAAATCCATGTGGATATGAGTTTTTCAACAATCATGGTGTCAAGAAACATTGATAAGAAATCTTGTCAATATGCAAGCCATAGTTGGAAATTTCCACCTCCAGGGCCTCATGGCTAAAAACCATCATTACCACCATGTCATGGGTGTTTAATAACCTTTGTTACCATTTTATTGTTCTTTGCATTCAAGTATTCCTAGTTAGGATATGATCGCCCGTTCTAACCTCGAGAAGGTCTTTTCCTACATGATAAAATTGAAATTTTTTTGGTAAACTTTAGACATGCATTAAATGAAAAATTTAATTTGTCTACATAAATTATAAGAGCCATCATGTGAATTTTTAATCACTCTAATTTCACATATAATCACTTGGATATAAAATAAGATAATAATTTGCGGAAGAAGATTCTGTGATGAGTCTTGAAATGCTAATTTTATGTAGTTGAGAGAATTTATTTGCCTCCAATAGACATTTTTTATTCTACGACATCCACTTTCAAATCCATCACTTCCAACACATAGAGATATGAAAATTGCATATGTTCTAACCACCATGATAATGAATCCATGTATATACACATTTTTTTATTAATTCTAGTGCTAAGAAACTTACTCATGTATTTAGATTTTAGTTTAAGTATAATCTTATGTGGAAATTTTTAATACTTATATATTTATCCCTTCACAATTCATAATTTTTAAAATAAATACATAATTTAACCCATTAGGAAAAATGTGTTAGTTTTTCATCTATGGCATTCCCTTGTAGTTCATCCTTTATTCATCTTTTCATCGCATAGACCTAAGGACTTAATCAACTTTGTTTTCAATTTTAATCACCTATGTTTAGACTTAATTTAATTTATAATTACCCTCAACTTGTGTCTTATCACTAAAATATCAACTAGCATTTATCATCTTCATGTTTATCCTATTTTTGTAAAGTCTAGATATTTGCCTTATTTATACAAGTTCATACTTGGATGTACAAGTTGGATTTTTCCTAAGGCTTGGTTAATTGTTGGAATTATTTGATTCATAGTTGGTTTAGTTGTTTAATTATTATAAAAATTCACATTATTTCACATCATTCCACTTTTTGGCTCTTTGCATCTTTCTACATAGTTGCATCATGGTGCAACTAGACTGTTGTGTGCCACATCTCATCTCTTCACACTCTTGCAATGTGATGTGATTTAACATAGTGCCTAAAAACTAAAAATATTATGAGGCAATAACCATCATCTATGTGTCCTGATATCACACACTCACACTTTGAAATTCATTAATTTATTCAATGTAAAAATCTAATTTTTTTGAGGTTTTGAGCCAACTTTCATTTGACACTTGGAAACACCTTATAATTCAAAAGAGAGTTTTTGTAAAAATAAATAATAATGAGGTTTTGAAGTAATATTTGAATTCCATGTGCCATAATTTTGTAACACTGGACTTCATATTAGGTTTGTGTATGTCATAGAATCCAAGGGTCATGAGCTTGTGAGCCTAGGAGCCAATCCTAAGGCTCCATGTGTTGTTATGAGTTTGGGTCAAAAATAAATTTCAAGGCATATGTTTGGATACCAAATTTTATTCATGAGCATACAATATGATTCCACTTATCATCAACATTAAGTCTAATGGTAAATGTGTCATCTAGTGAATAGGTAAATGGCTCAGCTTACCACATCATTTTGTGGGGACCCGATCAAGTTTGTCAACCATATTATCGTCAACCTGTCCAAGTGTGTGGATTTATTAAAGTTTGTAGGAAGCCTTAAAAGTTGTTTATATGGTTATTGAGGAACCTAATGATTCTTACATTAGATATAATGTCCTATGAAATGTATTGGGCACTTAAATTATCAATTTCTTATGGTTTATAAGTTGATAAATCCATTAAATTAGATGTTTCACATTGAGTACATAACATGAACAATGGTATATAGGAAGATATCTTTGAATGTTATTTAATCCTATGATATTTATGTTTGGATCTACATTTAGAATCATCAACATTGGTAAAGGAAATGTTTCTCTATGATAGTTTTGTAATGGCCTTACCTTAGAGGTATTATATTTTGTGGAACTATAACCCATAGGTCCAAGGATCATAACCTAGCATGTGGAAAATGAATACTAACTTCGTACACCATCTATTTTATTCTAAAAGGATTAAATATGGGAGCCAACATAATATTCATTATTAAAAGTGGACATGTACTTTTTGGTGAAGGCAATTAATGAGAAATGGATTCATTACAATTCCAAAAGTATAAAATAGTTATATTAAAAGAAACAAATTGTAGCTCATTTTGGTAGTAGCACATGAGGGTGCTATAATTAATTTTGAAAAATAGTTTTATGTAGCATTTTATAGAGATCGGATCATCCAATCATACTCCATACTGCTCATTTACCCACTATTAGGCATGCATATTTTCTTAATAGTATTAATATATTAATCATTGAGAGTAATAAATCATGAAAGTTTCATCCATCAAATCATTATGCACACTCAATAGATGGAAAAATGGCTCACTAGAAATTTAAAAAAAACATTATCAAGAGCAATAGTCACTCATTCAATATCACCATACATGTGCACATCGAAGAGGACTTCCACCAAGAAGGGAATACTATAATTACATACACAAAAACATATATCAACATACAAAATAAAAACTTAACATATATACAACAACATAATCAAGAAATAAGCATACAACAACATGCTCATAATAGCATCTATCATGGAAACAACCATGTGCAACACCATAATTAACTACAAGGTCATTATCATCATTTTAAATTATGTACAACAATATATACAAGTCACATGGTTTTGTATTTTAATTTAATCAATTATTTTCAGTTACCCAAATTGATAAAAGAATAGATTGCCACACTGAATATCTTATTATTTATACATAAACAAGGTCCTCACCCATATCAAAATGGGGAAGATTTAACATTGACAAAAACTCTTTCAAGATATATTTGTCACTTGATCTCAACATTTCAATGTTGATCAACATAAAAGAGGGTGATCAAATCAAAATACACATTCATGATTTCCACAAAGGAAAATTATTGATAGTTTCATCATTTACCCAAGCTACCAAGCATTGGGGTTGACTACATCATAAATGGTCGTTATATATAAATTAGATTTCTTAAACCAATAATCAATAACAATAAAGTTATAAATTACAAAAATATATTAAAATATAAAAACAAATGTAATTAACTTAAAAATATAATCATCAAAATCGAGAAAAAAATCAAGAAAAATATCATGGCTAAAAAATATCACAAGGTCCCCAAAATACACAATAGCTTGAGATATAGGGGTTGTAAAGCATGTATTACATGAATAATAATGAATAATTTTATTCTTGGTGGATATATCTCACACCATAGAAGATAATGTCCCCCAAAAACACTGGTCTAAAATTTACCACCTCTCTCACACCCTAATAGAAGTCTCTATGCTACGTAGTAAAGATACTCATTGAAGTGAATGAAACAACCAAACACAAAACACTATTAAATTTTATTCTAAAACCCTCCCAAATAAATCATATAGGAAGGAAAATAAAAATCAAGAAGACTAAATCTCCTAAATTTAAATAAAAATAGTTCAGTGACTATTTTACCAAAATCCATCTAGGAAATTACTAGTAGATTAAATCAGATGCATAGATCATAATATTAAATTTATATGACAATATGAAAACTTTTAAGAAATCCAATTATAATTTTTACTATTATATTGACAATGGGATTTGATTTCTTCTTCATTATGAACCTACAACTAACTTCTACCACCTTATTGTCCTCTAGCTCTAAAATTTATTCCTCTTTCAAATTATTGAGTTTGTCTTGTATCCAACTTATCTTCTACCTTGAAATAAAATTGATAAGCCTCTTCCACTAATCTTGGAGATAATAAATTTTTTTCATCATGAATATTAAACCTCAAACCGTTGATAAACATTGTTATTTTCTCAACATATTCTTCTACATGACGAACTCTAATTGTTAGCTTTTAGAATTTTTTAGTGTAGTTATTTACACATATTTTTTTGTTTCAAATTTTTGAAGTTTATTAAAAAAGTTTGTTTTTTAATCCATAAGCATGAATTTGGATTTTATTTTTACAATCATTTTGTCCCATTTATTGATTTTCTCTTTACCTCTTTTCTTTATTTCCTCTTGGACACTATCCCATTAAATAGATGCATGTCCCTTCAATCTAGTACAAATAAACTTCATCTTATTATCTTCAATTATTCCTTTAAAATTAAAATATTTTTCCATTATATCTATCCAATAAATAATTTATTCAGCATTTAGTTTACCTTTATATGTTGAAATCTCTAATGTGGGCTTATAACCTATTTTTATGACTACTTTCAAGAGTTTTTATTCCATTCTCTCTTCCTTTTCTTCTTCTTCAACCTCTTCTTGTGTTCTTAATCTCCTTCATTCACATCCCCTATCACAAAACCTCTTATTTGAGTAATTTCAAATGCCTTTAAATATGCTTGTAAATTTATCATCTCTTCTAGTAATTCTTCTATTAGGATCAATAAGCTTTGATGCCACTTGTTAGGATCAATAAACTATGATACCACACATTATGATAATTAAATCCTATAGTGAAAGTAAATAATTTGTAATAAAATGAGCTTCAAAATAATAGATAAGAGGGAACACATTACACAAGATATATGTAGAGACCTTGCACTATATAAGAAAAAAACCATGGGGCAAAAGGTAGCTTCTATACTTTATTAGTTTAGTAAATAGCTCCTTTAGCAACTCCTTTTAGTGTTAACCACCAATCACTTAATTCTTACAAACAAATAAATTAGTTGAGCCAAGATGACATAGCCTCTAGGCTCTAAGCTCCATACATGCAAATCCAAACATGCATGGATTATTATGTGGAAACATAAGGATGAGCCCCCAAAGGGATGATCAAATACAATGGATAACACATGTATTTATAGAATTAAAATAGAGACATATGGAGGGAGATATAACATCATGGGTGTCCCAATAAATTTTCCACACTCCATGTGGGATGAATAGTGATCATCAAAAGTTTGTTGTCTTCATATGCAAGGGTCAAAAAAGTGGACTATACACTTTAGACAAGATTCTAAACCACCCAATGTGACTCCAAACATTATGACTCACTTCCCATGTAATGGAATCATCAATAATGAAGTCTTGTTTTCTTATTCCCATGTGCACACAAAATTCCAAAAGGTATTGCAATCACCTTTTAACTTTAACTATACATGAGGAAGCTTGGAGCCTCCATAAGATTGTGCCCCACACCAACCCTTTATCTTTTTCACTACAAGACAAAACCCATGTGACTACCAATGTCAAACCCATGTGCCTTCATGTAGTAATATACTCTACTCCTATCACATCAACCAAATCACATGTGAATGACCATCCATGAGCCCTATCATATCACCAATTAGTCACATCACTTGCATGCCACATCACCTTCATGCCATATAATCTACATGTCATGTCACCATGAAAAGTAACTATGAATAGTGATACCTGAATAGGGACTTTAAACCTAACATACTCCCACTTCAATTCAATATACACAAGTTTTTACCACACCTATGTATTCTTCCATGTAATTCTCCATTTATGCCCACTATTCCCTTATCACAAACCTAGTAAAATTTTTCTTTCACTACTAATACTTCTCTACCTTAACCAACATTTTCAATATTTGTTCCTCCATATTAAATTATAGCACTTAAAGTGACTCTCTATTTCACCACAGACTAATCCTCCATCTGGGATACTACCATGAATCAAACATAACTCTCACTACTTGGGAATATTTAATCTAGTTCACACTATGGATTTCACAAGGTTTTTAACTCCTAATGAATCCAATACACTTGACACAACATGTATTCTCCTCCTCTAAGACATTCTTGAGAAGATAACTCAAAATGCAATAATTGGTGTACTTCTTAGCTTTCTCATCCTTGTGCATTTCCATTCTTGGATTTCTACCCCATACCACTTTCATCTCATATGTCCTAGCCAACTAATCCATCATACAAGTGATCATTTTAGGGCCTACATCCAACATGTGAATAACAAATAAGATCAAATTATGTTAATATCTTAGATATCCATGTATCTACTAAAATTACTATACTGCATTTGTGACATCTACAACAACCCATAAAATTATTTATTCAATCTACCAACTAAAAACTCTTTCCCTCATCCTTTTATCCCTTAGACTCAAACATCTCTTCCAGAGATATCACTATGTAGGAATCAAGTTGATCCAATTATTCAATAGGAAAATGTGAAAGTATCAATCTTGATAGTAGTTAGGAGATCTCATAGAAGTCCAAATCATAATTCTCCATATAGAATCTATCTATCAAACATGTTCAACATGACACAAGTTTAGTGGACCAATCAATATCTCTTAGGAATTCATCGCACTACTCAATACATCACTACACCTATCAATTTTTTGATCCCACATCCAAAATGCATTCCACCAAATTGAATATTGCCAAAACACCAACTCACATACCTATATTTTTATTCCATGCATCAGTTTACCTATCCACTCATTAAAATTGTACACACAACACTTCAGTAACCCTAAGTTATATGTTCAACATCAACCCTCTACTTCTAGGAACATTGGGTCTCACTTGTTCTTCTTCTTATTAAATTACTTCAAATAAGTAAAATTTCAAGTTTATTTTGTACCTCCTTTATTTGCATGATTTTTTTCTGTAAAAATCTCTGGCTAATAGTCATTTGGCTAGTAGGATACCATGACATATACCCCTTCACATTTTTTTCACCATAACCAAGAAATGCAACAAGGTCATGCCTTGTCTTCATCCTCCATATTAATTAATGGAGACTAGTTTACTCCTCAAGATGTACAATCATGCTTTGTAAATTTTCTTATACCACATCATGCCTACTAATATTTTGAACATGACTATATGATGTTATCATAGCAGCCTGCATGGATAATTGTTTCATGTGTAAGTTATTTACACTAGTACAAAGGAAAAAAAAAAAAAAAACAAATCCATATTTAAACTTAAACATTACAATAATTCTCATATCTTGGTTAGTTAGAGTGTCTAGCATGGTCATCAACTCCACACACAAAATATCATTGTTAGTCTATATATATATATATATATATATATATATTGAATGATAAAGTTAATTAATACTTAAAAATAACCTATGTATATGTATATATTTTCATAATATTAGTAATATATATACTCCTGTAGCATTCATAATATTTCTTAAACATAAATAACACATACACATTATTAAGCTTTCTATGACAAATAATTATTACCTTTTAAATTGTATATTTTTTTAAATTTAACAAGTTTTAAAATGTCTTTTGCAAAATGTAAAATATATAAGAAACGTCCCCATAATGTGAATTATTAATCTTTGTTATGGTGAGGTTAGACAATAGTACTAGATGAAACCTCCTCGTGCCCACCCTCACTAGTACCAGTATGGAAAACTTGGCTCGTATGCTAAATAAGAGTGTCAATAAATGACTTAAGCATATATAGATTATCAGTCTCTATAATATATTTAACTATGTGGTATTATATTAGGAGGATGTAGTTTTATGATAGGTGCTCTTGTAAGCTAATTAGGTGCACAATGTGCCCTTGATCTATCCTATGTAGAACCTTTTCCTCTTCATTGAAAATATATGAAATAAAAATAATTTGGAACTTAATTAAGGATAAAATTATAATAGATTTTTCTCAAAAAACACATAGGGAGGTCATTATTTTTTCAAGGCATGTGATCAAAGACAACCCACCATTGGTCCCAAAATTTTTGTTTGATCAACTAATGGGTGCACTAGTCGGTTAAAATCCATTTGGTTTTAACACCTAGTGGCACAACACTTTTTCCATAATTGAATAGTATGTTAATTTGGGATTTCATAATTTTTTATCTCTCACAATAGAATTTGAGAATTTGCTAGAATAATATGACCCACATCTATCTATACAATCAGCCCACCTATCAATTTTATTTTTTAATGAGTTAGCTTCACATATTAATGTATCTAATGTATTTGATAGAGAAGTTAGGTGGGGGTTCATTGAATGTGGATACCTGATTGTCTTAATTAAATTCTCAATTTCAATTTTGTTTTCTTTTAGGTGGGCTCCGAATTCCTCCTAACTACCTTGGGGGAATTAAAGAACTATAAGAGGGTTATGAGGGTTTTTTAGGTTAGGAGGGCTTTATGAGATATGAGGGTTAGGTTTATTTGTACTTTATACATTTACCTTTTATGTGAAGGTGTATTATGCACTAGAAAAAAATATATCAATTTCAACAAAAAATAATACAAATGCAAGAAAATTCACTAAATTAGACTCAAATACATTTGCATACCTTTCCTCTTGTATTCCATTGTCAATTTTGAGTTCTTTTATTTTATTTCCAAAATGTGAGTTGAGATCTTTTCTTGTCTACTCAATGTTTGTGTTGGTGCCACATGAAAGGCATCGATAATTTTTTTTATTATATATCAGTAATATGACATATGTCACTTTAAAACAAAAATTATATAAAATATTATTACTACAAAAACTACATACATGATGTTTATACATAAAACTACTTGTTAATCACCAAGCCTATGGGCCAAGACCATGTATGCACTTTAAAAAATTGCATACACACTTTTATAAACCACATACATAAAAACATTGAAATCAATTTAAATGAAAATAGTGTCCACTTTTTACCCCCCAACTTCATATACTTACCAATCATTTGATCAAACAAATCTTCAATCCTTGGCAGGGGATATCTATTTTTATGGTTGATTTATTTAATTTTATATAATTAGTGAATTTTATAAGTGATCCATCTTTCTTTACAAAGATGACTGACGCATGCTAGGCATGTGTCCTATTACATTGATAAACAAGTAATTTAATATTAGTTTTCATTTAATCAGTACAAAATTTGGGGTGAGGATTTATTTATAGGGTAATCCTTAACCCATTCTAGTGGAAAATAAGCATTTTAATTTTTATAATTATTGAACCAGAAAAATTAGTGAGTTTGAGGTGGAGGTTGAGTGTAGGGAGAACAATGAGGGGTAGGACCTGGTTAATTATTACAACAAAATGGACCTTATGTAGGTTTTGTCCCTTGGATTAGTTTCCCCCTATATGAATTTTTAGTATCACTGCTACTCAAAACTTTAAAAATCATCATCATCATAATTATCACAACCTTATACTTTACCATCATTCTTATTATTTTTTATAAATTTTCAATGGTAAGCATAACTTCCTCTTGTAGTGTTGTTGGTTTTTACTAATTGACATGATAGTTGTAGTGGTTTTTTATTTCTTGCCCAATATTCATTGTAATTATTAGTGGTGATAGTGGAAACATTTTTCAAAAATACTAAATTAGTTTGGTACAATAGATCTACATATAATTATGTAGGATGAAACCTTTGGAGACATTCATTATCTATATATTACTTGGTTTTACTCTTTCCTTACATATTTCATATTACTAAGCATCACCATATATGCTTAAAAATTTTAAGTGCAACTAAATCTAGTTGGAAAGTTATATATCTTTAATGATCATAGCATTTGTGAATTTTAAATTTCTTTGATTTATATATGAATTATTTAAGGACTTTTTATTATGTTATATGTTTGGACATTCTACCTATGTTTATTGGACATTATAACTATGTTTAACTTAAAGTATTATAGCCTTTTATTTTATGTAGGTAACAATTCATTATATTAACTACTATGTCCTAAATTCTATGATTAAAATTATGGATAAAGAGTGTTTGTTTCTACCTAAACAATAAAATTTATGATACTCACTCAATTTACATAAAGGATTGTAAATTATCCACCCATATATGAATTTTTTCAATGTATATTTTATGTGTGACACTAGATATGACTAACATTTTGTTAATAACTAAAATTCTGACCATTAGTAGAAACATGGTTAAAAAATGCCATTATTTCTCTCTCTAACTAACATAGAATCTTAGAGTGAAAAATATACCATAGGAAACACTGAAAAATCTGCCATAAGAACCATTTCACACAAGAAAATATTTTCAAATAATATTTTAATCATTATGTTCCCTTACTCTATGAAGAAAACTATTGACAAAGAATGTTTGGTGGTATTTGGATTACAAAACATACGTCATTCCACCATTTGTTTAGAATGGATTGGGAATTATCCACCCCTAAAATGAATGTTTTAAAATTATATGTGGTGTATGATATTAGAGAGACTAACATTTTGTTAATTAATAAAAAATAGACATCAATAGTAACATCATAAAAAATGGTGTTATTTATTTATTTATAGCTAAAATAAAATATTAGATTGAAATATATGTCATAGGCATCATGGCCAAATGTTCGATAAGAATAATTTTCCATGATATTTTTTTTTATTAAGTATGGTTAAACAATAGTGTGAATCCATTTCTAGGTAGTGTGGGTATGTGAATAGAACTAAAAGAAGTGTCTGAGATTATTAAGATGATGGCATGAGGGACATGATAAAGGGTAAGAACCACCTAAGTTTAGAATCCATTCTTCATAAGAAATATTTTATATAGTATGCACTAAATAAAATGTACTTTTTTGGGAAAAATAAGAGATTTCAAATGTTTAGAAAATCTACAATTTTAAGAATGCTCAGAAAAGTGTAACTTTCAACAAGTATGCAATGTTTTAAATTGAATGTGATGAGGGTAATAAAACAAATAATTTACCTAATGTTTTGAATCAGTGAAAGGGAGTCTGAATAGGCCACTTAAATTCATCCCATCATTTATATGGTGTTTGTACACCAATATTGTTAAGGTGTTCATTAGGTATGGCCCTTTGTACTTCAATCATAGACTTAATATATTCGTTATTAAGATATAATTGTTTTTATGGGGTAAACCATGGGAACTGATTCCTGTAAGGCTTACAATATCTAGAATAAAAATCCATTTAATACATCTAGATAGTATTAAAATTGAGTTCAGTGACTATATGTGTGAAACTCAAATGATTAGTTCTGAGCACATAATTTGGCCAACAAGGTAGTGCCATCACATTTTTAATGTGTGCAATATTGTTGAAATATCCAAATCACGAGTCCTAAAAATAAGCTCATGATCTTTGATATTTTTAGACTTATGTCTAATTTCATCATTTAATCTTGAGTTGTGTTAAAAAAAATTCTCACAAGGTGCAACATAAAAGTTGTCACTTATATCAAATCAGAGAAGGGTTAACACATGTATATCAGTGTGGAAAATAAATTTGGTGCATAGAGAAACTGGTTTAGATCAAATAAATTTTAATCTAAGAATATTTGGATGAGTCTTTGGCTCAAATATTTTACTAAATGGATTCTAAGGACACATGTTACTTATCCATGTTTTTTTGGTAGATAATTAAACCATTGGGGCATGTGTTATAATTTGATAATTTGTTTGAATATTTATTGGCTTGTGGAACATTAAAGGAGTGTATATGAGGTCATGTAAAGATAAAAAATTTAATAAGATCATGGCATTGGAGGAGGTTATACCAAATTCATGATAGAGCTTGTGAGGAATAAAAATACATTGAAGACTTCAAGCACACATGGAATTTTGAAAGACATAATTAGCAAGAGTTAGAAGCTTGGATTTTGTAATTTGAGATTTAAGTATAGCTTGTAGCCCATGCCCTAGAAGAAATGTATTTAACTTATTTTTATAATAATATAAAACAAAATTTTATTATTGTGTGTGTTTTAACTTTCTAGTGGGATGGGGATTTCCTCTATTAGAAACTTTTTACCCATGAATGAATCATCAAATACCACTAGGTGAAAATTTGTATTTATTTTCAAGTATATAAGTTAGTAAAATTAAGAAATTTTGTTGGAATTAATATAAAAATTGATAAAATTTCAAATTTTTCCTCTAAATTTTTGTTGAGTATGATCCTAAGGCCCATAGAATTTGTGGTGATCTAAAAATTATTGAAAATCCTATACCATCTATTTTTGGGGAATTGAAGAACAAAACCCCAGTTAGATTAGATATCATTTTTGTGTTTGAAAGTGAAATAATATTTTGAATGTTTTTTTTTTTGAATTAGATATTGTTTCTTCTCATATCAAAATAATAATCAAAATATGTTATTATATATTTTTTCTTAATTATTGTTTAAAATATTTTATTATGTTGAAAATTTACAATTCAAAATTTTATAATAATGATAATGATAGTTTTTTTAATAAAAAACATTGCCTCCCTTAAATAATAGAAAAGAGTAACATTATATTTTAATTATTTTTATTAAGAACTTATTAGGTTATAACAAGTGAGGAGTAGTAAAGTGTAAAATAAATGTTGTGAAAATGCATTTTTATGTGTTTTCTTGAGAAAATATACATTTGTTATAAATGATGTGGAAGCAGTATTAAACTATGTTTTGATTCTTTTTTTATTCTTGTAATTACATATAAATTATCTTTAATTCTTTTATAATGATAAAATGAAAACGAATGGTTAATATATAGGTTAGACAGTAAGCACACTCTTAATGTAATAGTGAATGTTAATGCTTGACGATAAATGTCACCAATATCTATTGTTGCTTTATTAAGAGAAATTCTTTATTAAGATTAACACATATAATAGGAATAATTATAAGATGTGTTGGATTATAAATATAACATTGGGGACTAGAGTAATTATTGAAGGTAACAACCACATACATAAGTAAGGAAGGTTGGTTTAAATCTGGGTGGTAGACAATGTGAAATATTTCTTTGATGGCTCCATTAACCAATCCTAATTTAACCCATAGATTAGATGTCAACATAATATTTTGTCATTTAGTTATAAACACAATTTTCTCAAGTTGAGTGTATCAATTTAGTGTTACCTATTGTCTACTCTACTCCACTTTACATATTAATAATGGAATGTTTAATGATTTTAACACTTGCTTTTATATATATATATATAGTTTCCAATTTGTTAGTTGAATAAAAATGTGTTGACACTCTAAAATCTTCCTCCTCTTTTGGATATATGGAGGATTATGTTATTGACATGATCATATTTTATCTTATTTTATGCAGTTTGTATTTTTAATGTTGGTTAATAAATAGTAGCTAGTTTGTCATCTAATTGATTTATGACAACATTTAAAACAACTATAGTTTTATTACTACTACTAGATAGCTGGCATGTAGCTATCAATTTACTCTAGTGCTAGTTTACATTGATATATGACATCTAATTGACCTATACTATATTTAAATATATAATACTATGTTTTAGTATATTATAATATTGGTCTTATTATTTTTCAAAAAGAAATTTGAACATTATTTTGACCTCTATGTGTGTTTTATTATAATATTATACTACATAAAAAAAACTTGATGTTGTTAAAATGTGAGATGTGATTTTTATTTAGATATATGACATATATTTCATCTATGTTCATATTAACATACATTCTATATGAAATGTAAATATTTTAACCTAATGGAAAATCTAAAGTAAAATTTTGAAACTTGTTATATGTAACAAAGTACAATAATTTTTAGAACTAAAAAAATTTACATAAATCTAACACCTTTGGGTCATTTGGTCATTCACTATATTGGTTGAATGTTTTTTCATGAAGGAATTTGTACATTCTTTATATCTCCATGTGTATTGCATGGATGTTATTCATAAAGAGGAGCAACATGAAAACTTATTTATTTTTAACAATATGGTCATGAAATAGATTCATTAATGTCATTTAAAAAAAATTTCTACATGTAGTACTTACATTAGTTGAAAGTAATTTTATATGAGATACACAATTAATACATGCATCTATTATGGTGAGCATTTTGAAATTATTATTATTATTATTATTATTATTATTATTATTATTATTATTATTATTATTATTATTATTATTATTATTATTATTATTTCTTGTAATTGTAAATGAAAATATATTTACGTAACTTTATTCTACAGGAGTGTGTACTTAAGCATGATTTTTATTGATTATAATGGTTTTGTGTAATAGAAATGATTTGTATTTATTGTAGCAATTTTGAGTGGCCCATAAATATCATTCTTATTGAGGTGGCTATCAAATGAGTTAGTGAATGTTGTGTTTTGTATATCAATTAACCCAAAGCAATTATTCATTGGCTCCATGCTATCAAGACAAAAATATAAAAGTTTAAAAATTTTATAATATTTTATACATAAATGAAGTCTAATATAATTTATTATTAATATATTTAAAATTAAATAAGAAAATGAAATATTTGTGAACCTTTTGATTATTGACAACAATGTTAAACATTCATACACATAATCCAAACAATATATTATTTAAGATTCAAAATGTTTATGTAAACTGATATCTCTCAACATTTTTTAGATAAATTTATTTAAGATACTTTTATTATGCCTAAGACATACACTTCTAATTCTAATTCTAAGAATGTTTGTTTTATTTTATCAAAATACTTGTTCATGTCTATATTTATCTAAATTATTATATAACTGAGTTTCATTATTAGATAACATATATAAATTTAAAGGATGGTTGGTTCAATATGGTATTCTCATAATGGTGATTTTTTTCATCCTACTAAAAATTTAGGAAAAATGTTAATTGTTTTTTTATTTAATTTTTATGTAACAATAAAAAATATATATTGTACTATTATACATATATCATAAATACTCTCACTAACAGACATTTTTTAGATATGTTTATTTTAATGATAATTCTTATACAGGTTCAATAACTCCCATCAAAAGAGGGCAAATTCACAATGGTTTTTCATAGAGATCAAGCTATTAGAATGCACTTAGAGTAGAATTTTTAGCACATAGGGTCATAATATATAAATCAGACCTAGGAAAATGTAGTGGGAAATATTGACATAGAGATCAATTATAGTTACATAGAAATAAAAATAGTTAGGTATTAGCACCCAAATTGGGACACAAAAACCACATGGTGTTACTATCCAATATATTACACTACTCCCTAGTAGCCTTAGTTTCATAAAATTCCATATTGGCCAAAAAAGTTCAGTAGGTATAGTCTATGTTTGCATAGGTTTAACTATAGATTACCAGTTTTGTCTCAGTTTAGCTCTAATTAATACTTATTTTCTCAAATTGGGGGTATCATGAACTGCATGATCATTCCAATTTTAATTTAGATACTCAGATATAAATTACTCTAATTCAGTCTAGAATCCATATGTTTAGATATTAGATTTGGGGACTTGTACACAACACATGTTTTCATATGCTCACTTATACATCAATTGATGAAATGAAATGACAAAATTCATGTAATTATATATGATTTACACATTAGAAACCATGTTTTAGGTTACATACTAAATGGCACCCAACCCCTTATAGGCACCTAAAAACCCACTAAAATGAGAAAATAGGTGGAAAAAGAGGGGTAGTGTTACTTTCATCAACCCCATGCAACCTTTAAAAATATTTACACATGTGCTACAAGCCTAATAATTATCTTAGGAGTTAGAAAAAACAACTGTAGAGATACAAACTACGTTGTTACCAAAAATAGACTATTATTATGGGTAGCTATATCAATGATTGTAGGTGACTAATTAAAATTAATTTTTTTTGGGTGACTATAGAAATGGTTTTAAATGATGATAACATGTTTTTGAGGTATAAAATTAGTTTCAGAGGCAATAACTAGATGGCTATTAAAAATTCACTATTATTGTGGGTACCTGTAATGATGATTGTCGGTGATTGTCCAAAATTTTAAGAAACCTATAAGACTTTAAACTTAAAAATAAAAACTCCAACTTTTAGAAAATAAATTTCCACACATTTAACAATATAAAACATAGACAAAGAGACAACATCTATTAATACAATAGTATTGTATTATATTCAAAAGATAGTGGTTTACACTATTTTACATATAGTTACAAAATATTTGCAGAACAAAGTTCCTTCTATTACTACCCTTCCTCCTCCTTGTCTGCTACATGTATACTATTATCCTCTATGTCTTTTTATTTATTTGATCTTTTATACTCCCTTTGTCTCGATTGTCCTTTTAATATTTTTGTTGTTCTAAACCTTCCTTCTTGTTCTATTCTATTCTATCCTCTTCTCTTCTGCTCTTTATTATTCTCTTCAAAACTATAAAAAATCTAAAATTTTCCCCTAAAAATCCTACCTAAATCTTATGGTATCACTAAAAATTGTCATTAAAACTTTCAATTACCTATTTTTAAATTTAAAAAAAAAACCAAAAATCTAGTTGTTCCCCCAAAAAATATTCCCTAAAGCTTAGGGAAGTGTTAAAAATGGTTATTAAAGATTTAAACTACCTATTTTTAAATTCAAAAACTCCCACTCACTTCTCTCTTATTCATTTTGTTGTTGTTTCTCATTAAATGTGCCATGAGTAGGCAGCTAGTTGCCGTTGAATAAAATAAAATACAAATTTTAAATATTAACTCCCTAAATCCCCTTCATATGGCATTAGCTAAAGGAAAAACAAAATAAAAAATTAAAATAAAATTATACCCTTGCACCAACACTAGATTCATTCTGTAATATACCCGAGTGGATATAAAGCTGACATCTCTAGTTAGACATCTCCAATTAAACATTTCTATTTACATCATGAAGTTTTAGTTTCAAATGCATCTTTACACATGGTTATAAAATGATTAAATCATAGTCTACTTGATTTATTAAGCCATGTACATGAGAGGGTTAGACACACCATTAGTCTAATCCAAACTATTCAAAAGTCATAATCCACCAACTAGGGATGGGAAATGATGTATTAAAAACAATATTGAATTATTGTGCCACTCAAACATAGGGATTGAGCAAGCCATCATCTCAGACCATTTTGTTTACCAATTGATCACTATAAGCACATACACAGATAGGTTATCACCAGGTTTATATGTTGGTTTATGTACCTAGTGAGACATATTCATTCCTTTCCTCTCTCTTATATATTTACTTAGTTTTGTATTTGCTTTTGATATCTCTTATGTAAGTGTTGATCTATACATGGTTCATTTATAAGACATGTAATTGAGCATGATTCACAAACTTAAATCCAGATTCACAGGATTTACCTCTTAATTAAGTCTGGGTACAATTTTCTTCCTTTATCCTAGTGACTTTACTTTACTACATTTATAAAATAAAGGGGGGATACAAATACAATAACCTAAAATGACACTTCAATTCTAAAATTGTTACTTGAGGTGACTTATCCCTAACTTAGCCCTAGACCTATCTTAGGGCCTATTTTCACACTAATCTAGCCTTCATATAGGGTTATAGATATCCTTAGACATTCCTAAAGTAGTCACAGACCATTATATTGACATATTAGCCCTTTGTGCCTTAGGTTCTACCACCTAAACACTAGCACTATGATAGGGATAGTATCACTATATGGTGCTAGTGTCCCAATTTTGGTGATACTATCCTTTCCCTCCTTTTTATACCATTAGAAGTATTTTAAAATCTAAGCCCACTTAGGGTTAGCCTAAACCTCTTTTAAGTCCCACACAAGCACCAAAATAGTGTATATACATGACTTTTATCACTTTAACTAGTATATATAAATCAAATGCAAATTACACATAAAAAATCATAGCAAGTTGTGCACAATCAAGGTTATCAATAATTATTCTACCTTACATCTACATATAACCATCTGAAACATTTTTAATCTTATATTACTCAAATTTATAGTCTCAAACATATTCTAAGCACTCAAGTTAACAATCATAATAGCTTCACTTGCACCAATACTTAGGTGGGGATAACTACATCGAGTTTTTTCTCAATTCAAAGTATTGGTATGTAGTCAACTCTCATCACAGTAAGGTGTTGATGATGGCCAACTTACCCCACCAAAAACACACTTTACTACTTGTATGAATTGGATTCCCTAACAACATGTAATATTAGGGTTTACACATAAAACCAATCAAAAAAGCAATCTATAAAGATCTAGAATTCGTGTGTGTAGGAACAGGCTTGATAGACCTAGATATAGGTACATGTAGAAGCTTATAACATTATTACACATAATACACCACCATCAAAATAGGGATACTAGTACCATATGACACTACTATTGAATTAGGGTGCTACTATCTAGGCAGGGCTTTAACACTTGGGTCTTGTTTGTAACACTTGGACTAACCTCTGTTTTTATTTAGTATATTTTATTTATATTTTTAGAAAGGTTAAATTGAGTCAATTCTATTACAAATTGGTGGCTATATTTATTGCATATTTCTACCCTAATTTACATTACCTATCACTTTAACAACATAGGATTTACATTCATCTAAGTCTTAAAAAGATAAAATGAAATCCATACCTAGCCAATAAAACCAAAAGAGATTGAGAGTATCAATATGATGGCATGAGGGACATGATAAATGGTAATAAATTCATATATATTATAATTTATTATTAATAGGAAATAACTTATATAATATTTACTAAATAAAATTTACTTTAATGGGCTCAACAAGAGATTTGAAAATTTTGGAAGACCTATGATTCCAAAAATCCTCAAAAGAGTGTAACCTCCAATAAGCATGTAAGGTTTTAAATTCAATATGATGAGGGTAAAAGAACTAATAATTTAGATAATGTTTTTTTAGTGAAAGGGAGTCTTAATAGGGTACTTCCATTAATTTAATATTGTTATGGTTTTCATCCAGTATGGACCTTTATACTTAACTCATAGACTTAATATCTTTATTATTGAGCTACAATTGATTTTTGGTAGTAATCCATGGGAATAGATTCATATAAGGATTAAAATTTTAAACCAAAAATTCCATCTAATTCCTCTATACAATATTCAAATTGAGTTGAGTGACTATATATGTGAAAATCAAATGATTAGTTATGAGCACATAATTTCAGCCAACAAGGTAGTGTCACCACATTTTAATGCATGCACTATTATAAAAATATCCAAATCACGATTCCTGAAATTAAGCTCATGATATTTGATATTTTTAGACTTATATCTAATTGCATCATTTAGGATCAAGTGAGTTTTCTAAAAAATTATCTCAAGGTGCACCACAAAAGTGGTCACTTATATTAAATCAGAGAAGGGTTAACACATATATATCAGTGTGAAAAGGAAATTTATTGCATAGAGAGATTGGTGTAGACCAAATTATGTTGAATCTAAGAATATTTGGATGAGTCTTTGGCTCAAATAGTTTACTAAATAGATTCTAAGGACACATGTCACTCATCCATGCTTTTTTGGGAGACACTTAGCCTTTTGGGGCATGTGTTATATTGTGATAATTTGCATGATAATCCTAAACATTGTTGAAAATCATATACCATCATTTTTTTAGGAATCTAACAACAAAATCCCACTTGAATTAGAAATCATTTTTGTGTTTGAAATGGAAATAATGTTCATGGTTTTTTGAGAAATAGATATTATTTCTTCTAGTACAAAATAATAATTAAAATATTTTATTATATATGTTATATAAATATAAATAATGTTTCTAAAGAATTTTTAAAAAATAAAATTTATGGACAATCAAAATAAATATTTTACTTTGGTACCTTAAAAAAGGTCTATAAAATAGGGACTTTTTTTTGCGTATTTATATTATTTCTTAATTATTTTTTAAAATATTTTATTATGTTGATATAGATATATTAGGTTCATATTTAAAACCCTATAATAATCATTGAGATAGATAGGCAGATCATTTGTATTTTATATGTGAATGGATTGAATATTTCTCTTTAGTGAGATATCATAATTAAAAAATGCCGTCATTGTAATATTGAACATATGTTTGCTCATAAGATCAGATTTTTCAAGTTCTCCATCAACTGCATAGATGACAAAAGTGAAAATCAATAGAGATGATAATTTAATGATACATCATCTAGGTGTCAAAATATACTTCATTGAAATTATAAAAGAGTTTACCTAAGGTGTGAAACCACTAGAAATTAAAATTACATTTTATTCTATTGAACATTACTTCTTAGGTAAAATAATTTTGGAGATATGCCAAAGCATTCTTGATGTAATTTTCAAACATATTCTCAATGGAGTGGTGCATATTGGATAATTATTTTTATATAATAAATATCACTATTAATGATGTGTTTCTCTTAAACTATTATTAAAATTCATGTATATAATACCTTGGACACAATATTGACAAGGATAAAAAATAGAATGATATATATAATTATTGGAATGTAAAAATCGATTGCCTTCAATGTTTCATCTATGAATTGAGAACAATCCAAAAATTTAAATAAAGTATTGAATAGAAATATGTGTAGGAAAATAAATGAAATAAACTCTTCTAAAATATTATGATATAAGCTACTCCAGACTACTAATATTGTGATCTAAATCATCTATGTCACAGTATAGGTACATTTTTATGTATTATATTTGTGAATTATGTTTGGTTTATAAAATATAATGGGGATGGGGTGAGAGAGCAGGAATTGGATTGGTTTCAAGAGGCCCTTATACATATTTTAATGGAAAAAAAAGACATAAAGGCATACAAATTGTGAATGTAATAGAATATTTATAAAATTACAACAAAATCCATAAGGAGAAATCAATGAGTTTATTTAAGGACACATGTCACTCATCCATGTAATTATGGGAGGCAACTAACCCTTTGGGGTATGTGTTAGGTTGTGATAATTGTCACGAATATTTTTTGGCATGTGGTACTTGATAGGATCATATATGAGGTCATGAAAAGACCAACATTTTAAGGTCTTATCATTGGAAGAGGTTATACCAAATTGAAGAGAGAGCTCGTTTGGAAGAAAAGGCCATTAAATATATCTTATATTCATGGAATCATGAAAGACAAAATTTGATAGAATAAGAAAATTAGATTTTTTAATTTGAGATCTAACTACATATGTATCTCATTCCTTAAAACAAGTATATTTCTCTTTCTTTTTAAAATAATATAGATCAAATTTGTATTGTTGAGCATCTGTTTTATCTTTTTAGTGGGTTGGGGAATTCCTTTATTGGAAACCTCTTACCCATGAATGAAAACGTGATAACATTTCAAATTTTACCTCTAAATTTTTGGTGAGAGTGATCCTAATGCTCATAGAATTTATGGTGATCTAAGCATTTTTGAATATCTTATACCATTGAGTTTTTTGGAAGTCTAAGAACAGAACCTGACTTGGATTAGAAATCATTTTTGTATTTAAGAGGGAAATAATAATGTGCATTTTTTTTTATATTTAGATATTATTTATTCTATTATCAAAATAGTAATTAAAATATTTTATTATATATTTTTTATAAAGATAAATGATGTTTCTGAATAATTAAAAATAAATAAAATTTATGGATAATTAAAATAAATATTTTATTTTGGTGCCTTAAAAATGTTTATAGAATAATAAGGACTATAAATTTTTTTAATATATAAATTATTTCCTAATTATTGTTTAAATTATTTTATTATGTCCAAAAATTACAATTCAAAAATTTAAAACCATGATCATAATAATTTTTTTAATTAAAAAAAATTGCCCCCTTAAAAAATAGAAAAGTGTAAAATCTAACATTATATTTTAATTTTTTTATTAATAACTTATTAGTGTGAATAAAGTGATGAGTAGTAAAGAGAAAAACAATTGTTGTTAAAATGCACTTTTGTGTGTTTTTTGAGAAAATATACATTTGTTGTAAATGATGTGGATGTGGTATCACACTGAATCTTGATTCCTTTGCTCTTCTCATATTTACATATGTCTTGTTTTTTATTATTATATAATGGTCAAATGAACATGAATGGTTTATATCTGTGTCAGACAGTGAGCACACTCTTAATACAATAGTGAATGTCAACCCTTGATGATCAATATCACCAATATATAGTATTGCTTTATTAAGACTCATTCCTTAATGTGATTAACACATGCAATAGGAGGAATTGGAAAATTTATTAGATTAAAAATATCCTATAGGGGACCAAAGTAATTCTTGAAGGAAATAACCATGTACATGGGTAAGAAAGGTGGGTTTAAATTTGGTTGGTAGAAAATGTGAAATATTTATCTGATGGATCCATTAACCAACCCTACTTTACCCCATAGATAAGATGTCAACACAATCTTCTATCCTTTAGTAAGAAGCATAGTTTATTCAGGTTGAGTGTTTGGGTTCAGACTAATGTGATATCTACTTTGTTCCACTTTACATATTACTATTTGAATGTTTAATGATTTTAACATTTTCTTAAATATATGTATTATTTCCAATTTATTAGTTGCATACAAATGTGTTGACACTTTTAAATATTCCTCCTCTATTGGATGTATGGAGGGTGATGTTCTTGACATAAGCATATTCTAGTCTCAATTTTTTGGGTTTGTATTTCTGATGTTGGTTAATGAATAGTAGATAATTTGCTATCTAATTAATATGTGATAACATTTACAACAACTATAGCTTTATTTCAACTGCTAGATAGTTCACATGTAGCTATCAATTTACTTTATTGCTACTTTACGATCATATATGACATGTAATTGATCTATACTATATTTAAATATATAATATTATATTTTAGTATATTATAATATTGTTCAATATTTCATTATTATTATTTTTCAAAAGAAAATTTATTAACAAATAATTATTTCTCTTTACTACTCTCACTTGCTTCACACTAATAAGTTAATAAAAAATTTAAAATATAATGCCATTTGTTACAATTTTCTATTTTTGAAGGGGGTGATGGTTTTTTATTTAAAAAATTATCATGATCATGATTTTAATGTTTTGAATTTTAGTTTTTCTACATAATAAAATAATTCAAATAAGAATTAATATATAATTTAAATATTCAAAAAAATTATGGTACTTATTATTATATAAACCTTTTTTAAGCCACCAAAATAAAATATTTATTTTAATTGTCCATAAATTCTATTTTTATAAGTTATTCAGAAACATTATTTATCTTTATAGCAAAGATATAATATAATATTTTAATTAATTTTTTGATACTATAAGAAACAATATCTAATTCTAAAAAAAACATGCACATTATTATTTACCTCTCAAACACAAAAATGATTTCTAATCCAAGTCAGGTTTTGTTCTTAAATTTCTAAAAAAATAGATGGTATAAGTTATTCAACATGCTTAGATCACAACAAATTCTATAGTCATTAGCATCACGCTCACCAAAAATTTGGAGGCAAAATTTGAAATGCCATCAAGTTTTAATTCATGGGTAAGAGGTTTCCAATCAATAAATTCCCTAACCCACTAACAAGATAAAATGGATGCTTAACAATAAAAATTTGATCTATATTATTATGAAAATAAAGGTAAATAGATTTCTTCCAAGGAATGAGCTACAACATGTACTTAGTTATCAAATTACAAAATCCAAGATTCTTACTCTATCTAATTGTGCCTTTCATGATTGCATTAATATATGATGTCTTCAATGGCCTTTTATTTATTACAATCTCTCTCTTCTGTTGGGTATAACCTCCTCCAATGCCAAGACATTCATAAAATTTTTGTATGTTCATGACTTCATATATGCTCCTATCGAGTGCCACATTCAAAAAAATATTCATGCCAATTATCACAACCTAAGACATGCCCCAAAGGGTTATTTACCTCCAAAAAAATCATGGATGAGTGACATGTGTCCTTAAATATTTCACCTTAAATATTCTCATTGGTTTATCCTTATGGATTTTGTTGTAATTTATTACATATTCTATTATATTCACATTTTGTACACCTTTATGTATTTTTTGGCCATTAAAATATTTATAAGTGCCTCTTAAAACCAATCCAATCCCCACTCTCTCACCCATTCCCCATTATATTTTCTAAACCAAACATAATTCACAAAGATAATACATAAAATTGTGCCTATATTGTGCATTGGATGATGTGGATCATAATATTAACAGTCTGGAGTAGATTATGTCATAATATTTTAGAAGAGTTTATTTAATTAATTTTACTGCACATAATTATATTTAAAACATGATTTAAATTTTTGGATTATTCTCAATCCATGGATGGAACATCAGAGGCAATCTATTTTTACATTCCAATAATTATATATATCATTTTTTTCTCCTTGTCAAGATTGTGTCTAAAGTCTTATAGACATGAATTTTAATAATAATTTAAGAAAAACACATCATTAATAATGATATTTCATATATAAAAGTAATTATCCAATATGCACCACTCCAATGAGAATATGTTTGAAAATTACATCAAGAATGCTTTGGCATATCTCAAAAGTTATTTTACTTGAGAAGTAATGTTCAACAAAATAAAATGTAATTTGAATTGTTGATGGTTTCACATCCTTAGGAAAACTTTTTTTTTAAAATTTCAATGAAGTATATTGTGACACCTAGATGATGTATCATTAAATTATCATCTCTATTGATTTTTACTTTTGTTGTATACATAGTTGATAGCAACATGAAAATGCCAATCATATGAGAAAACATATGTTCAATATTATAATGAACCCATCTGTTAATTATGATAACTCAGTAAAGAGAAACATTCAAGCCATTCGCATATAAAATACAAATGCTCTACCTATCTATCTCGGTGATTATTGTAAGGTTTTAAATATGAATCTACTTGAGCAGTACAAGAGGATAGTGGTGGGTAAGTAAATACTATATCCATTGAATGGGAAATATAATATGGCCATAATCAAGTCTCTAATAATTAATTAAAAAATCTCAATATTAAATGGCACTTTCTCTGAATCATTCTCTTCTTGAAAGTTGAGATAATTAATCCATGACCTTGTTACATTTGTCCTATTTACATCATTCAATGAGTAAAAATTGTATAATAGAACACAATTCATCCATACTAAAATGCAAATGAAGATCAATAATAAAGTAGATATACCCTCACCCATTTTGAATAAATGATTCCCAGGATCATCACAGTAATCTTCCATTGCTACTTATTTACTCTCAAAACCATATGCACTCTTATCACTATTTACACCCCGTTTAATTTTTCCCTTTTTAACAAAACTAGAAATTCATTCTAGTGTCAATAAATATTTACAAGAAATGTTTTCAACATTCAAGCTAAATAACATCTAGGACCATGATATTAGCCTTAGATTACACCCAATTATGAGATGGAGTACATGTTTTGGCCTCAAGAAGGACCTTCCCTATAGAGAAAAATTTCATTGTTTAAGGCAAACTTTCAACATGCATAAAAAAACCATAATTTTGTCTACATAAACCAAAAGTACAATAATATACATGTGGAATTTATCTACTTTTACCTTAAATTTCTTGAATCTAGAATAAGAGATGAATCCATGGTAGATGATTATGTGGTCAGTCCTAAAATGCTACCCTTATGTTGTTAAGGGACATGTTCATTTCCTCCAATATAAATTTCTTCTTCTAAGATCTCACTTGTAAATGCATTGCTTCCAACATATTATTATATTTAAATTACATATTTATCATCATCATGACCTATGAATCCATCAAAAATGCTTTGGAATATCTCCAAAATTATTTTACCTAAGACGTAATGTTCAACAAATAAAATGTAATTTTAAATGATAATGGTGTCACATCCTTAGGAAAACACATTTTATAATTTCAATGAAGTATATTTTGACCCCTAGCTAATGTACCGTTAAATTTTCATCTCTATTTATTTTCACTTTTATTCTCTACATAGTTGATGGCGACATGAAAACACTGATCATATGAGCAAACATATGTTCAATATTACAATGACCCCATTTATTAATTATGATAGCTCACTAAATATAAATATTCAATCCATTCACATATAAAATATAAATGCTTTATCTATCTTTCTCAGTGATTATTGTAAGGTTTTAAATATGAACCTATTTAAGAAGTATAGGGGGTTAGTGGTGGCTAATTAAATACTATATCCCTTAAATGGGAAACAGAATATGGCAGCCATGAAGTCTCTGATAATTAAAAAAATATATCAATGGTAAATGAAACTTGCTCTGAATCATTCTCTTTTTCAAAGTTTAGATCATTAATCTAGGGCCTTGTTATATTTGTCTTATTTACATCATTCAATGAGTGAAAAATGTATAATATAACAAAATTCAACCATAATAAAATTCAAATGAAGATAAAAAAGAAAGTAGATCTACGCTCACCCATTTTGAATAAATAATTCCCAAGATCATCAGAGGAATCATCCATTGTTACTTATTTATTCTCAAAACCATATCCACTCTTATCACTATTTTCACCCATTTAATTTTTCCCTTTTTAACAAAACTAGAATATCATTCTAGTGTAAATAAATATTTACAAGAAATGGTTTTAATATTCAAGATATACAACCTATAGGACCATGATATTAGCCTTAGGTTACACCCAATTATGAGATGGAGCACTTGTTTTGGCCTCAAGAATGACCTTCCCTATAGAGAAAATTTTCATTATTTAAGGTAAACTTTCAACATGCATAAAAAATTCGTAATTTGTCTACATAAACCAAAAGAATAATAGCATACATGTGGAATCCCTCTAATTTCACATTAAATTTTTTGAATCTAAAATAATATATGGATCCATGGTAAATGATTATGTGGTCAGTCCTAAATCTTATGTAGTCAAGGGACATGTTCTTTTCCTCTAGTAGAAATTTCCTCTTCCAAGATATTAATTGTAAATACATCGCTTCCAATAAATTTTTATATTTAAGTCACATATTTATCATCATAATGACCTATGAATCCTTGTGGATATATGTTTTAAAAACAATTCTAATATCAAGATACATTGAAAAGAAATGGTGTCAACATTCAAACTACAATTAGATATCTCCATTTCTAGGGCTTCATGGATGAAACCTAGCATAAACACCACATATAGGGTATCTAATAACCTATATAACCATTTTATTATCCTTAAAGTATGCTTGTTTAGGAGACTTATCACCTATTATGGCCTCAAGAAGGTCCTTCCCTATATAGTAAAATTACACTTTTAAAGGAAAACTTTGGACACATGTCAAACAAAAATAATAATTCATCTACATGAACTAAAAAAATAATCACATGTGTGTGTAATCCCTATAATTACACCCAAAATTAATAGGAAATAAAATAAGATACAAATCCATGGTAGATGATTATTTGATCAGTCTTGAAATACTACTTTTATGTAGTTAAGAGACAAGTTCTTTGCTTCTAGTTGATATCTCAATTACGAGACCTATGATTAAAAATGTATCACTTCCAACAAATAGATATGTGTAAATTTCATATTTTCCCACCACCATGACTTAATAATCCATGTGCATATGGATTTTAAACAATTTTAGAGTCAATGAACATTGACAATAAATGTTGTCAACATTATACCCATAGTTAGAGATTTCCACATATGAGGCCTTTTGGATAAAAACTATTATCACCACCAGGTTGGGAGTATAAAATAACTTATATGAAAACATTATTGGCCTTTGATTATTCCTAGTTAAATGACAAAATACCCATTTCATCCTTCCCTATATGGTAAACTTGAACTTTTTTAGGCAAACTTTGGCCACGTGTCTAACAAAAATAATAAGTCATCTATATGAACCAAAATAAACATAATGTTCACATGGAATAAATATAATTTCATGATAGATCACTTGATACTAAAATAAGAGATGAATCTATGGTAGTTGATTATGTGATCAGTGTTGAAATGCTACTTTTATGTAGTTAAGAGATAGGTTCTTTGACTCAAGTAGACATTTCTACTTCCAAGACCTCTACTTGAAAATTGATAAATTATTAAACAATTGTATATTAAAATTGAATATGATCCCACAATGATAACCTTTTAATCTATGTGGAGATATATTTTTTCAATAATTATGGTGTCATGAAACATTAACAAGAAATGGTATCAACAATAAGTTATAGCTAGATATCTCCATCTCTTGGGCCTCATGGAGAAAAATAAGAATTTTTACCATGTTTTGGGTACTAAATAACCTATAAGAATTAATTTTTTTCATCAGACTATGCTTGATTAGGATATGGAGTACCCATTCTAGCCTCAAGAAGGTTCTTCCCTATATAATAAAATTACACCTTTTTAGGAAACTTTTTGACAAGCGTCAAATGAAAAATAATAATTCATATAAAAAAATATAAAGAAACATCATAAACATGTAGAATTATTATACTTTCACCTCAAATATCTTGGATCTAAAATAAGCTATGAATTTAAGGTAGACAATTATGTGATCAATCTTGAAATCCTACTTCTATGTAATAAAGAGATAGGTTTTTTGTCTCTAGTAGGCATATCTACTTTTGATACATCTGCATATAAATACATCACTTACAACATATATGGATATGAAATTTATATATTTTACGAGCACCAAGACCCCTGAATCCACATGAATACACATTTTTATAATAATTTTGGTGTCAAGAAACATTAACAAGAAATGTTTTCAACATTCAAGCCACAGTTGAAGATCTCTACCTATGGGGCCTCATGGCTAATAAATGGAATCTATACCATGTAAGTGGTACCGAATAACCTATAATACCATGTTTTTCACCTTTAATTACACATTTTTATAATACATATCACCTATTCCTATGTCAAGGAGGTCCTTCTGTGTATTGTAAAATTGCAATTTTTAAGGCAAATTTTATTCACGAATCAAACAAAAATATGAAGTCATATAGATAAATATAAAGTAACAAAACATGAATGTGTAATCCCTTTATTTCACCCCATATCACTTGAATTAAAAATAAGATGTATATTTGGCATATGATTGCATGATCAGTCTTGAAAAGCTACTTTTATGTAAATTATATATGTTCCAAGCACTATGACATATGAATCCATGGAGATTCACATTTTTTAATAATTATAGTGGTAAGAAACCTACTCATATGTTTAGATTTTAGTTTATGTATACACTTATGTGGAGCTTTTAAATAAATTGAGATTTATCCCTTCACGTTTCATAATTTTGAAAATAAATACATAATGTAACCCATTAGGGAAAATGTGCTAGTTGTTAATTTATAAAATTCCCTTGTATTTTAGACTTTATTCATCTTTTCATTACATAGACATAAGGACTTAATCATGAAAATTAAGAAAAATAATCCAATAAAATATCAAGACTAAAAAATATAACTGGGTCCCCAAAATCTACAACAACATCTAATTTAAGCTTGAAATATATTCTTGTAACTACTTTAAAGAGTATTTACTCAATTCTCTCTTACTCTTCTTATTTTTCATCATTTTCTTATAGTTCTTCCTCCCTTTCACTCGCATTACCTATCATAAAATCTCTTTTTTGAGAAATTTTTATTGCCTCCAAATTTGCTTGTAAATTCCTCATCTCGTATATCAATGTTTATACTATTTGTCTTCTTTGACCTCTTCTAGCACCACCTCTAATTTTTCCTCTTATATGTGGCATTCTTGTAATTTCTTGAAATTTTATTTATTAAAAACTAATATTTACTTTTTTTAATAAATATCTTTATCCTTGGGTCACCTTTTAAGTACAACCAATCCTTTCTCTAATGCAAAAAATAATTATAAGGGTTAAGGAATATCAAACTTGTAATTTTACTTTTGAGAGATATGATTAAGCCTACAAACCTTCTTGATTGATAATATTAACAAAAAAGGTATTATTTATACTAAAAATATATTTTACACATTCACTTGATGTTGTATCTACTGAGTGTATTCATTTATACCTTTATCTAATCTTAAAAAGGTATGAAAATAATAAAATAGGGTTTTTAAGCCTAAGAATTAGGCCTACAGACTGAGATATTTGAATAAATTTATTTCAATATGTCAAATAAATTTGAAACCATTAAAACCTTAATAATATCTTAATACAACTTCCTTCTAGGTTTCATCAATTTTTTTTAGTCTTTTTTCAAGTTAAAAGGATTTTAATCTTTAAAACCCTAGTTTAGGGTTTCCTGACTACACATAGGCCAAGAGCAAAAAAATTATATAAACTTATGTTTTAAGATATATTTTATATATTTTAAATTTGAAAATATCTGGATCAAAATTATCCTACTGATTCATTTTATTAGTCTCCTTGAACAATCCCAAAACATGATGAAAATCAACATTTCTTGATTGTAGAAGCATTTGTCTTGACTGTATGTAGGCAATGAACTAAAATTTAATGGAAAATTATATTGAAATAATGGTTTTAAAATTATTTTTATTACATAAGACTCTTTAAATTTTTATCTTAGTCTAACAATTGTTTTAAGCACTTAAAAAATCTCAAAATTGGTGAAAAACAACTTTTCTTAACTAATACATTAGTCTTACTTAACTGTAGTAACCTGTATTGTCCATTTGAATCCTATAACATGAATAAAAACCTTCTAAATCAATTATATGATTCTAAAAATAATAAAAACATTTACTCGCATATGTTATGAACTTGAAATGGAACGAATGAACTCAATAAGATAATATGTCTATTGTTTTTTAATGCAAAACCTTGCACAATAATGTTTATAACAATATTTTACATAATTCTCTCATGTTATTTTCTAAATCTTGGAGTTATAGGTCTATTTTCTTGGTTTTTCCTCCTTCCCACATACTACTCAAATGTATTCATCATATCCTCCTTCTCCCTTATTTTCTCCAATCTCTGTCATTATTTCTAACTAACTTCCTAACTCAACATAAGTTTTAGCCTTAGTTGAGTTTGACAAAATCAGTTATGAATAAATACATTAGAACTATTATAAACATGTTAAATGCATTCCTTTACATCTTTATTGAGGACCATAACCTTTGGTTGCACTTGGAGATGAGAAAGACCCTTAAAATGCCCTTTACAAATTCAAATTTTCAAAAATATTGTTTTGGTAAGAAAATCATTACTAGGCCCAAATGACAAAATTTTGGAATGTTAGAGATTCAAAAAAAATTTAAATTAATAAAAAAGACTTTATAATCCTATTCTAAGCTGAAATTCCCAAAAATAAATATCTAAATCATAATTCCCATTCATCAAAGCAACTATAAACATGACCTAGTTTCATGATAGTCATTTTTTAACCATTTTTGAAGGGTTTAAAGGCCTCTTTTTTAAATCTAAATATTACATACCATATGGTACTTTAAATGGAAAAATTATCTCATTTCTTCTTGATTTTTAAAAATATTAAGTTGGTCTTTATGGGTTTTAGAGGAAACCATGCATATTTCTCAAGATCTATATGTGTTAGCCAGAGCATTTTTGATATCTGCATAATAATCCAAGATATATTTTTTATTATTACATAACTATTAAACCAAAAAAAAATAAAATTTTTCCTATATTATTAGTATGATGAAAAAAAACACCATTATGATAATACCATACTGAACCAGCCATCCTCTAAATGTATATATGTTATCTCACAACGAAACTCCATTATAAAATAATTTAGATAAATATAGACATGAACAAGTTGTTTGATAAAATAAAATAAACATTGTTAGAATTATAATTATAAGTGTATGTGTCAAGCATACTACAATTATCTTAAATAGATTTATCTAAAAAAATGTTGAGAGATATTAGTTTAAATAAACATTTTCAATCTTAAATAATATTTTGTTTGGATTATGCGTATGAATGTTTAATGTTGTTGGCACTAATCAAAAGTTTTGTAGATATTTCATTTTCTTTTTTAATTTTAAATATATTAATAATAAATTATATTAGACTTCATTGATGTATATAATATTATAATATTTTTAAACTTTTTTATTTTTGTCTTTATAGCCTGTAGCCAATGAAAAATTACTATGAGTCAATTGATATGTCAAACATAATAGTCACTGATTCAATTATTAACAACTTAAATGACACATATGTTTATGGGCCACTCAAAACTTATAAAACAAATACTGATGATTTATATTACTCAAAGCCATTTTAATCAGTGCAACATATGCTTACTTACACCCACATCTTATGCATAAAGTTACACAAATATAATTTCATTTACAATTACAAGCAATAATTTTAGCAATGTCAAAATTATTGCCATAAAAGATGCATGTATTTATTTTATATCTCATCTAAAATTTATTTGATGTAATGTAAGTACCTCATGTACAAAATTTTCTAACATGACATAAATGAATCTATTGCATGAACATATTATTAAAACTAAATAAGTTTACATGTTGTTTCACCTTATTAATAAGGTTCATGCAAAACACATGGATCTTAAGAGAATGTACGTATTCCTTCATGAAAAATCATTCGACCAATATAGTGAATAACCAAATGACCCATAGGTTGTAGATTTATGTAAATTTTGTGATGTCCAATAATTATTGTACTTTGTTACATATATCAAGCTTTGAAATTAATAGATTATTATTAATACTAAAATATTATTACTTGAGATTTTCCATTAGATTAAAATAGCTACATTTCATATAGAATATATGTTAATATGTACATAGATCAAATAGATTCAATATATCTGGATATAAATGGCATATCACACTATAAATACATCATTTTTTGTACATACAGTATAATATTATAATTCAATACACACAGAGGTCAAAATAATGTTCAAATTCATTTATGAAAAATAATAAGACCAATTTATTAACCAATATTATAATATAATAAAATATAATATTATATGTTTATATATATTATAGATCAATTAGATGTCATGTATCACTGTAAACTAGCAATAGAGTAAATTGATAGCTACATGTTAGTGATCTAGCAGTAGTAATAAAGCTATAGTTGTAAATGTTAACATAGATCAATTAGATAGAAAAGTAGTTACTATTCATTAACCAACATCAGAAATGCAAATCCAAATTAATAAGATTGGAATATGGTAATGTCAAGATCATCCTCCATAAATCCAAAAGAGGAGGAAGATTTCAAAGTGTCAACACATTTGTATGCAACTAACAAATTGGCAATAATAAATATATTTAAACAAATGTTAAAATCATTTAACATTATATTAATAATATGTAAAATGTAATAGAGTAGACAATAGTAAAATATAAACCCAGACACTCAACATGAACAAACTATACTTCTATCTAAAGGATAAAAGATTATGTTGACATCTAATCTATGGATTAAATTAGGGTTGGTTGATGAAGCCATTAGATAAATAGTTTACATTATCTACTAACCATATTCAAACCCACCCTCTTTAACCATGTACATAGTCATTTCCTTCAAAGAATTACTCTGGTCCCCTATAGAATATTTGTAATCCAACAAATTTTTCAATTCCTACTATTGCACGTGTTAATCACAAGAAAGAATGAGTCTTAATAAAACAAAAATATATATTGGAAATAATGGTAATCAAGGATTGAAATTCACTACTATATTAAGAGTGTGCCCACTATCTAACCTATATATATATATAAATTGTTCATTTTCATTTGACCATTATGAAAGAAAAAAAAGACAGGATATATGTAAATTTGAGAAGAGCAGAAGAATCAAGGCTCAGTGAAATACAACTTCCACATCATTTACAACAAACATAGATTTTCTCCAAAAAGAACACAGAAGTTCATTTTCACAACAATTTTTTTTCTCTTTACTACTCCTCACTTTTATCATACTAATAATTTCTTAATAAAAAAATTAAATTATAATGTTAGATGCTACTCTTTTCTATTTTTTGAGGTCATGGTGTTTTTTAATTAAAAAACTATTATGATCTTGATTTTAAATTTTTGAATTATAATTTTTATACATAATAAAATATTTAAAATAATAATTAAGAATTGATTTAAATACTAAAAAAAAATATAGTCCTTATTATTCTACACACCTTTTTTAAGGCACCAAAATAAAATATTTATTTTAATTGTCCATAAATTTTATTTTTTCTAAATTATTTAGAAACATTATTTATATTTATAAAAAAGATATAATAAAATATTTTAATTATTATTTTCATACAAGAAGAAACAATATATAATTCTTTAAAAAAAATTCACGTTATTATTTCCCTCTAAAACACAAAAAGGATTTATAATCCAACTTTGGTTTTTCTCTTAGATTTATAAAAAATAAAATGGTATAAGATATTAAATAGTGATTAAATCATCATAAATTCTAAGGGCATTAGGATCACATTCACCAAAAATTTAGAGGCAAAATTTGGAATGTTATCAAGTTTTCAGTCATGGGTAAGAGGTTTCCAATGAAGGAATTCCCTAACCCACTAAAAAGATAAAACAAATGAAAAAAAATATAAATTTGATGTATATTATTATGAAAATAGAGGTAAATAGATTTCTTCCAAGGAATGAGCTACAACCTATACTTAGATCTCAAATTAGAAAATCCAAGCTTCTTACTCTATCCAATTATGTTTTTTTATGATTCCATGAATATACAATATCTTCAATGGCCTTTCCTTCATTACAAGCTCTCCCTTCAATTTGGTATAACGTCATTTAGTGATAATAACTTATTAAAATTTTGGACATTACATGACCTTATATATGCTCCTATCAAGTGCCACATGATAATAAATATTCATGCAAATTTTCACAACCTAACACATGTCCTAAAGGGTTAGTTTCCTTGCACAAAAACATGGATGAGTGACATGTGTCCTTAAATATTTCACCAAAAATATTATCATTGATTTTTCCTTATGTATTTTGTTGTAATTTATTAAATATTCTATTATATTCACTTTTTTATGCCTTTATGGCTTTTTTTTTTTTTTTCTGTTAAAGTATGTATAAGGGCTTCTTGAAACCAATCCAACCCCCACTCTCTCACCACATCCCCACTACATCTTCCAAACCAAACATAATTCATAAATATAATAAATAAAATTGTACCTATCCTATAACATAGATGATGTAGATCATAATATTAATGGTCTAGAGCAGCTTATATCATAATCTTTTAGAAGAGTTTATTTCATTTATTTTTTTTCACATATTTCTATTCAAAACATGATTTGAGTTTTTGGATTGTTCTCAGTTCATGGATGGAACATCGGAGGTAATCAATTTTTGCATTCTAATAGTTATATATCATTCTATTTTTTATCCTTGTCAAGATTATGTCCAAAGTCTTATAGACATGAATTTTAGTAATAATTATCCAATATGCACCACTCCAATGATAATATGTTTGAAAATTCCATCAAGAATTTTTGGGCATATCTCCAAAATTATTTTAACTGATAAGTAATGTTCAACAGAATAAAATGTAATTTTAAATGATAGTGGTTTCACATCCTAAGGAAAACACATTTTTTAATTGTAATGAAGTATATTTTTACCACTAGATGATGTATCATTAAATTACCATCTCTATTGCTTTTCACTTTTATTGTCTACATAGTTGATGGAGACATGAAAACTCAAGTCATATGACAAAACATATGTTGAATATTTCAATGATCCTATTTGTTAATTATGATAGCTCATTCAAGAGAAATATTAAAACCATTCACATATAAAATACAAATGCTCTCCCTATCTATCTTAGTGATTATTGTAAGGTTTTAATTATGAACATACTTGAGTAGTAAAAGGGGTTAGTGGTGGCTAAGTAAATACTATATCCCTTAAATGGGAAATAGAACATGGCCATCATCAAGTCTGCCATAAGTAAAAAAAATCCTTATTGTAAATGTCACTTTTTGTTCAATATTCTATTCTTCAAAGATGAGATCATTAATCTAGAGCCTTGCTATATTTGTCTTATTTGCATCATTCAGTGAGTAAAAATTGTATAATATTACATAATTCACCCATAATAAAACATAAATGGAGATCAAGAATAAAATTAGAATTACCCTCACCCATTTTAAACAAATTATTCCCATTAGCCTTAGAGGAACCATCTATTTCTACTTATTTACTCTCAAAACCATCTCCACTCTTATCACTATTTATACCCATTTAATTTTTCCATTATTAACAAAACTAGAACTTCAATCCAGTGTCAAGAAATGTTGTCAATATTTAAGATAAATAACCTCAAGTACCATGATATTATCCTTAAAATTAAACCCAATTATGAGAAGGAGCACATGTTTTGTCCTCAAGAATGCCCTTCCCTATACATCAAAATTTCACTATTTAAGGCAAACTTTCAACATGCATTAAAAAACATAATTTTTCTAGATAAACCAATAGAATAATCATATACATGTGTAATCCATATGATTTATCCTTAAATCACTTGAATCTAATATAATATGAGAATACATGGTAGATGATTCTATGATCAATACTGAAATGCGACCCTTATGTAGTTAAGGAACATGTTCTTTGCCTCCAGTAGAAATTTCCACTTCCAAGATCTCACATGTAAATAAATTACTTCCAAAAAATTGGTATATTTAAATTACATATTTATCACCATCATGACCTATGAATCCATGAAGATTCATGCTATTAAAATAATTTTGTCATCAAGAAACATTGAAAAGAAATGTTGTCATCATTCAAACTGCAATTAGATATCTCCACCTCCAGAGCCCCATGGTTAAAACCTAGCATCTCCACCACATAAAGGGTATCTAATAACCTTTATAACTGTGTTATTATCCTTATAGTATTATTTTTTAGTATATTTGTCACATTTTATGGCATTAATAAGGTCCTTCCCTATATAGTAAAATTACACATTTTAAGGAAAACTTTGGACATATGTCAAAGAAAAATCATAATTCATTTACATTAAAAATAATAATAATAATCACATGTGTCTATAATCCCTATAAATACACCATATATTAATTGTATATAAAATATTATTCAAATCCATGGAAGTTTATTTTGTGATCAGTCTTGAAATACTACTTTTATGTAGTTAAGAGATAAGGTCTTTTCTTCTAGTCGACATTTCTAATTACAGGACCTTTGATTGAAAATATATCACTTATAACACATATATATGTGTAAGTTTAATATGTTACCACCACCATGAATTATAAATCCATCCACCTATGCATTTTTTTAACAATTTTAGAGTCAAGAAACATTTACAATAAATGTTGTCAACATTATGGCCGCAGTTGGATATTTCCACATCCGAGGCCTTATGGCTAAAAAATATCTTCACCATAATGTTGGGAGTATAAAATAAATTATATTACACATTATTGGCCTTGTATTATTCCCAATTATAATACGTAATACCCCTTCTGTCCTTAAGAAGGTCCTTCACTATATGGTAGAATTGCACTTTTCTAGGCAAACTTTGGACATGCATAAAAAAAAATTATAAGTCAACTATATGAACCAAAATAAACATCACGTGAATGTTGAATCCCTATAATTATATGATAGATGACTTGGATCTAAAATAATATATGAATCTATGGTAAATGATTATGTGATCAGTGTTGAAATGTTATTTTTATGTAGTTAAGAGACAAGTTCTTTGACTCGAGTAGACATTTATACTTCCAAGACCTCCACTTGAAAATAAATAAATTATAAAATGATTGTATATTAAAATTACATATTTTCCTAAAATTATGACCTTTGAATCCATGTGGATATGTGTTTTTTCAATAATTATGGCATCAAGAAACATTAACAAGAAATGTTATCAATATTTAAGTCATAATTAGATATCTCCATCTCCTAGGACTCATAGCTAAAAATAAGAAATTCCACCATGTTGGAAGTACTAAATAAACTCTAAGAATTAATTTTTTTCCTCATACTATGCTCGGTTAGGATATGGAGCACCCGTTCTAGCCTCAATAAGGCTCTTCCCTATATAATAAAGTTGCACTTTTTAGGTAAATTTTAGACATGCATCAAATGAAAACCATAATTCGTATACATAAATATAAAGAACTATCAGACACATGAATAAAACTTATAATTTCATTCCAAATAATTTATATCTAAAATAAGATATGAATTTATGGCATACAATTATGTGATCAATCTTGAAATGATACTTCTATTTAGTTAAGAGACAGGTTTTTTGCCTCTAGTAGATATTTATACTTCTAATACCTTCGCATGTAAATACATCACATCCAACATCTTAGGATATGAAAATTAAATATTTTACTAGAAAATATTCCCTAAATCCACATCAATACAAATTTTTACAATAATTTTGATTTCAAGTAACATTAACAAGAAATGTTCTCAACATTTAGGCCACAGTTGAAGATCTCCACCTATGGGAACTCATGACTAATAAATGGAATATATTCCATGTAGATGGTGCTGAATAAACTCTGATAGCATGTTTCTCACCTTGAATTACACCCACTTATGATACAGAACACCCATTCCTACCACAATAAAGTCCTTCCCTATATCGTAAAATTATACTTTTTAAGGAAACATTTATACACAAATCAAACAAAAATCATAAGTCATAAATAGAAACTAAAAGTACCAAATCATGCATGTGGAATCCCTCTAATTTCACCCCATGTCACTTAGATAAAAAATAAGATATGAATATGTGGCATATGATAACATGATTAGTCTTGAAATGCTACTTTTATGTAGCTAAGTGAGGTTCTTTGCCTCCATTATATATTTCCACTTTTGGTATCTCTGCTTGAAAATACATCACTTCCAACACATTTTCCATATACAAATTACATTTGTTCCCATAACCATCACCACTAAATCATGTGGATTTGATTTTTGCAACAATTATGGCATCAAGAGACATTGACAAGAAATATTATCAACATTTAACCCATACTTGGAAGTTTCCACCTCTAAGGCCTTATTGTTGAAAACTACCATTGCTACCATGTTATGGGTGTTTAATAAACTCTAGTACCATGTTATTGGCATTGGCCATAATTACGCCTGATTAGGATATGGATCATCTATTTTGACCTCAATAAGTTCCTTCCCTATATGGTAAAATTGTACTTTTAGAGGCAAGCTTTAGACATGTGTCAAATGAAAATTGTAATTTGTCTACCTAAATCAAAAGAACCATCACGTGTATGTGGAATCCATCTACTTGAACCTATAATCACTTGGATATAAAATAAGAGAAGAATTTTTAGAAGAGGATTATGTGATTAGTCTTGATGTGCTAATTTCAAGTAGTTGAGAGACAAGCTATTTGCCTCCAATAGATATTTCTCCTTCTGGTTATGAAACTTACTCGTGTATTTAGCTTTTAGTTTAAGTATACTCTTATGTGGAGATTTTTAATAATTTGAGATTTAGCCTTTAGTAATTCATAATTTTAAACTAAATACATTAAGTAACCCATTAGGAAAAATGTGCTAGTTTTTCATCTATAAAATTTCCTTGTACTTCAACCTTTATTCATCTTTCAATTACATAGACATAAGGACTTAATCAACTTTGTTTTTGGTCTTAATCAGCTGAGTTTAGGATAAATTTATTTTACAATTTCCCTCAACTTATGGCTTGACACTAAAATATTGGCTAACATTGATCATCTTCATATTTAGTCTATTTTTGCAAAGGCCAAATCTTTACCTTATTTATAAAAATTTGCACTTAGACCTACAACTTGGATTTTTTATAAGGTTTTCTTACTTTTTAGACTTAGTTAATTCATATTCTAGTTTACTTATTTTAATCATTCACATTATTTCACATGCTTACACTTTTTGGGTCTTTGTGTCTTTCTACTTAATTGCATCATGGTGTAACTAGACTATTGCATGACATGCCTCATCTCTTCACACTCTCACAATACGATGTGAATCAACATAGTGCTTGAAGACTAAAAATATTATGAATCAATCACCGTCATCTATGTGTCATGATATTTCACCCTCTCACTTTGAAATTTATGATTTCATTTGATGTAAAATCCAAATATTATGAAATTTCAAGCCAAATTTCATTTGAGACTTGGTTCCACCTTGTAATTTAAAAGAGAGTTTCTATAAAACAAAATAATAATGAGTTTTTGAAGAAATATTTTTCTTCTATGTGCTATAATTTTTCAACATCACACTTTATATTAGGTTTGTGTATGGTATAAAATCCAAGGGTCATGAGCCTAGGAGCCAATTGTAAGTATCCCTATATTGTTATGACTTTGGATTAAAAGTAAATTACAAGGCATATGTTTGGATGCCCAATTTTAGTCATGATCATATGATATGATTCCACTAATAATCAAGCTATATGCTAATGGGAAATATGCCATCTAGTGAACAGGGTAATGTCTCAGCCTACCACATCATTTTGTAGAGACCCAATCAAATTTGTCAACCATAATTTTGTCAACCCATACAAGTGTGTAGATTTATTAAAGTTTGTAGGAAGCCTTGGAAACTATTTAAATGGATATTGATGGACCTAATGAACCTTGCATTAGAGCTAGTGTCCTATGAAATGGATTGGGCACATAAATGATAAATTTCCATGGTTTATAAGTTGATAAATCCATTAAATTATATGTGGAAAATGAATACTAACTTGGCAAACCATCCATTTTAATCCAATGGGATTAATTATAGGAGCCAACACAATAATAATTATTATAAGAAGATGTGAACATTTTTGGTGATCGTAATTGATGAGAAATGGGTTCATTAAAATTCCACAAGTGTAAAATACTTATATTAAAAGAAACAAATTTAACTAGTTTTGGTAGTAACACATGAGGGTGTTATAGGTAGTTTTGAAAAATAGTGCTATCTAGACTTTTATAGAGATTGGATCATCCAGTCATACTCCATGACACTCATTTACCCACTATTAGGCATGCATATTTTCACAATAGTATTAACATTTCAATCATTGAGAGAAATAAATCATAAAATTTTCATCCATAGAGTCATTTTTCACACTCAATTGATGGCACAATGGCTCACCAACAATTGAATACATAATTGAAAGTACTATTCACTCATTCAAGAGAACCATACGTGTGTAAATTCAAGAGGAATTACACCAATAAGGGCATACTATAATCACATACATAAAAACATATAATAAATACAATATACACATTTAGTATATATACAACAACATAATCTTGAAATAAGTATACATAAGCATGATCATAGTAGCGTATATCATCACATAAACCATGTTAAACACCATAATTAACTACGAGGTCATTCTCATCATTTGAAATTATTCAAGATAATATATGCAAGTCAAATGGTTATGTATTCTTATTCAATCAAATATTTCCAATTACCCAAATTGATAAAGGAATAGATTTTCTCATAGAATCTCTTCTTATTTATAAAAAAATAAGGTCCTCACCCATCTCAAAATGGGGAAGATTTAATAATTGACTAAAAATATTTCAAGATGCATCGATGTCACTTGAGTTAAACATTTCAATGTTGATCAGGGTAAAATGGGGTGATAAAATCAACATATGCATTCATGGTTTCTAAAAAGGAAAGTTTTTGATAATTTCATCACCTACCCAAGTTACCAAGCATTGGGATTTAGTACATCATAAAATTTCACTATATATAAATCAGATTTCTTAAACCAATAATCAATAACAATAAACCTATCAAGCATAAAAATAAATTGAAATCCAACGAGCAATTTAATTAACTCAAATAGAGAATCATGAAAAGTGAGCAAAATAATCCAAAAAAATGTCAAGGCTAAAAAATATCAAGGGTCACAAAACCATTAATAGCTTGAGATACAAGGGTTATCAACTATTTATTCCATGCATAATATTAAATAAGTTTATGCTTTTTTGAGATATCTCACTGGATGGAAGATAATGTCCCCTAAAAACACTAGTTTGAGATTTACCACCTCTCTCACACCCTAGTAGAGGTATATATACTACATATGAAACATACTCGGTGAACCCAACAAAATAACAAAACCAAAAAAACTATTATTTCTTCTTCTACAACCCTCCACAATAAATCATACAAGAATAAAAATAAAATTCAAGAAGAAGAAATCTCATAAATTTAAATAAAAATACTGCAGCCACTATTTTAACAAATCCATCAAGGAAATTACTAGTAAATTAAATTATATGCATGGATCATAAGATTTAATTTCATCCTTTATCAAATGGGAATAAAATAAAATGTAATCATAAATATATTCACAAGGACAAGTTTTAGGTCCTATGTGATCAAAATGACAACATTGGAAGATCAAACCAACAATAGATTTTTATGTAACTAATATATTTATCAAGAGAAGGCTCAAGAAAAATAATTTCACATCACCTCCTACACAACATTGGGCTTTTAGTGTTCTTTCTCACATATTCCTAAATGTAATTAGGTTAACAATAATAGAAAAATCAATCAAATCCTAGATATGTATGCATTCTAAATAGTAAACACATAAAATATTAGTCAAACATTTAGACTTCACTACCTACACCATAATAGGTTTTCAAGATTTATCCATAAACATATCTATCTTAAATTGGTAGAATTTTATTCGTCCACAAAGGATTGTCACTTTTCCCCTTTTATAGGAAATTTCAGCAACAACTTCACTCCATTATCTAAACTTTAATGTACACCATACCTTTATGAGGCTTAAAACATAACATTTAATCATCCTCCAAACTTAATTTGACACTAGAATAACTTGCACATGACTTCTAAAGATTCCAAAACCACTTATTTCCATAACTAATTCCAACTAAAATTGGTTTTTGGAGGTCACTGAGTGGCAAGATTATTACAAAGTCAATTCAATAGTCTGTTTGTCCATTTTGAAGGGTCTATGTTTACACATTCCAGAGCTCAATTTATAATTTAATGGCCAAAGAGAGTTGTTAAAACTTGTTGTTTATAAATAGATTTATAATTTTTCATTATAACATCCTTGTTTAATCATGGATATTATCAAGGATGGCAACTGAAATCTCCATAGATTATTTTTCCTTAGAAAATTTTAAGTAATCCAATTATAAACTCCTTAATAAGACCACCACTTTCAAACAAAATCTAAGAGTTATTCTCTCAATGTTCAAAGTTTTACTCAACATGCACAACATTAATCCAAAAATTTATCTAAAGTCCAACCAACATTTGACCATTATTTGATACCAATGTGTAGCACCCACATGTGCTACTTCCAAAACTAGTTACATTTTTTTTTATTAATTCAATTTATGATTTAAAAATTCTAATGAACCCATTGCTACAAAAATACATTCATCATGAATTCACACTTGATTTTAATAATGTATATTAATCATTTAAAATTTAACACTAAAAAAAATTCGTCATGACTATTAAATATTCCAAAACCACCTCTTTTCCTAAGTTTTTCCAACTAAAATTGGTTTCTCTTGGTCATTGAGTGGCAAGATTATCACACAACCATTCCAATGGTCTGTTTGTCTATTTTCAAGAGTCTATGTTTACACATTCTAGATCCCAATTTATAATTTAATAGGCAAAGAGAGTTGTTCAAACTTTTTGTTTATGAATAGCCTTATACGAGTTTTCATTATGAAGTCCTTTTTTAATGATGGATATTATCAAGGATGGAAACCTCAATCCCAGTAGATTATTTTCCCCTGAAAACTTTTAAGTAATCCAATTATAAACTCCTTAATAAGACCACCACTTTTAAATAAAATTCAAGAGTTATTCTCTCAATGTTCATAATTTTACTAAACATACACAACATTAATCTAAAATTTTACCAAATTCTAACCAACATTTAACCATTATTTGATACCAATGTGTAGCACCCACATGTGATACTTCAAAAATTAGCTACATTTTTATTTTTAATTCAATTTAAGCATGCAAAATTGTAATGGACCCATTGCTCAAAAAATAGAATCATCAAGAATTTAAACTTGATTTCAACAATGTTTATTGCATTTACTTCCATAATTAATCTTTTTTAATCCATATAGATGGTCCACTAAATTTATCTATGCTTATCAAAATCCAAATTACAATCATGGGACATATGGATTTTAGACTCACAAAAGGTTAATGCTCCAAATGTTGTGCCATGGTTACCTGATTAACATTTACTCCATTAGACCAAGCTAATTCTTTCAAAATTTAGTCACGCACAAATGTCTAAGGTTTTTATTCATGTATACATGTCTTCCTCAAGATCATCATTCTAATCATGCCCTCATAAACAACAAGTTTGATCACTTCATCATAAAAAAATATATAGGTGGATTAATCATTTAAAATATTACACTAAAAAAACTTGGGCATGGATGCTAAAGAATTAGAAAACCACCTCTTTCACTAAGTTATTCCAACTAAAATTAGTTTCTTGAGGTCACTAAGTGACAACATTATCACACAACCATTCCAATAGTCCATTTGTCCATTTTCAAGTGTCTATGTTTAAACATTCAAGAGCCAAATTTATAATTTAATTGCCAAAATGAGTTGTTCAAACTTGTTGTTTATGATTAACCTTACAAGTTTTCATTATTAAGTCCTTGTTTAATCATGGAAATTATCAATGATGGCCACTATAATCCCATTAGATTATTTTTCCTTGAAAACTTTTAAGTAATCCAATTATAAACTCCTTAATAAGACCACCACTTTCAAAAAAAATCCAAGAGTTGTTCTCTCAATGTTCATAGTTTGACTCAACATGCACAACATTAATCTCAAAATTTAACAAAATTCCATCCAACATTTGACCATTCTTTAATACCAATGTGTAGCACCCACATGTGCTACTTCCAAAACTACCTACATTTTCTTTTATTAATTTAATTTATGCTTGACAAATTTTAATGAACCCATTACTCAAAAAACAAATTCATCAAGAATTCACACTTGATTTCAATAATGTTTACTGCATTTACTTCAATAATTAATATTTTTTAATTAATATATATTGTCCATTGAATTTATCTATGCTTATCAAAATCTAAATTAAAATCATGGGACCTATGGATTTTGGACCCACAAAAGGATAATGCTAGAAAATTTTGGCCATGGCTACCTCACTGCCCTTTACTCCCTCAGACCAACCTAATGCTTTCCAAATTTAGTCATGCATAGATGTCCAAGGTTTATATTCATGTCTAGATGTCTTACTCAAGACCATCATTCTAATCGTGCCTTCATAGACAACCACTTTGATGACATCATCATTTAAAAATACATGGGTGGATTAATCATTTAAAATTTTATTCCATTAGATAGGGTGTTAACTCCACTATCATGATTAAATTGGCCCACAATATTTACCCTTAGTAATTTAAATGAATACAATAACTTCCTATAAGCTTCTTTAGCAATGCATTTTATCTTGGTACTTTTGTGGTAGGATGGCCATCAACATTAGTTGGGTCCTCATAGATCAACAAAATTAGGGGGAGTTATCACCCTTGAAAATTGGGTGACTACATTTTCCCTTATCCTTTCAGCCAATTATACAATGCATCATTTCCTACTATGACAAGTGGGCTTGGGCAGTTGACAATGAGTATTAACCCATTCATGTGAATGAGTGTCACAATGACACACGATGACCTTTAAATTTATCATATCCTTACATAGTTTAATATCTATGTTGTGTAATCAAAGTAATAAATGTGATGCTATGAAAATGTACCACATGGATAGAAGAGATTACTTTGTAGCATCACAGATCTCAGCTTTATGCCAACTCTCTTTTCCATTGTGAGGTGCGAGTGTGAGATATCATTACAAGTGTCTAGTAGTGAGTGGCTTGTAGCCTCATGGTCATTAATTTTTCTACCAATCTGATTATCACTATGAGAGTCAAAGTAAGTAAAAAGATGACATGTGGTTCACAATGATTGCCTCATTTTCTCACAATGCTTAGCTAAGTTCTGACTTTGTGACTTATAAATTGTGAGAGTGTGAAGACAATAAACATGGAAAAAAATTTAAAGGTGAAATTTTGCCTTAGAAAATTTTGAAACTAACCAGTTTCATGTTGTGATGATGACACATGTCAAGCCTTGCACAATTTGGTAATAAAAGCTATAAATAGTTAAGTCAAAATTTGACCAAAGAACATACATTCAAAATTAACACCTAGTGACTATTCAAAACACCTGTTTCCAAGTGAAAATAAGTGTGAATATACTTTATTAGGCATAGATTAACTCAAAAAGTTCACTAAGTTAAAAATAAATTTAAAGGGGCATCCTTGATATGGATTGCAAGGAAGAAATAATGTTGATACAAACATTATGTGACTTAGCAAAAAAGTGTATTTTACCAAGTAAAAATAGGTGCAAGGGAAAATTACTAACTCTTCAAGTTTTCATAACTGAAGGATACCCTAAGGATGAACTATGAGGCTCAACTAGAAAAAGAGACAAATATAACCTTTTTCCCAAATGATATTTTCCTGCCATAGATTCCAAAGATGTATTTTGGCCTAAGAATTTAGAAATGAGAAAGGTTTAAACCAATGGCATCAAGTCTTTTAATTAAAATGAACTCAAACCATAACATACTTAGTTGAAGCTAAAGACACGAGTGACCAAGCACAAGCTCATTTATCTAAGCTGCATTGTAATAATGGGTACCCATCATATCCCTTTCTAAACTATTCTACATTAAAGCATTGTTGGACTCTTTTTGACGAGGTCAACTGAGTTATAAGGGTACAATTCAAATCTGGTTTCATTAATAATTATTCAAATAAATAGTATGACTTTATAACTATACCTAGATATTATTTTTTTAAGGCATTATTCACTGCAATTAGACTACACTTAAATTTCTATTTCAGTCAATATCAATGACAAGAATATAGACTTATAAAACAAAACACTTGGATATTTTAATTTAAACATTGGATAAATGGACCATAAAAATAGGGAGAATGGTGCACCACATAACATAATAACAAAAATTCTTAAAAGAATTGATAATCAACGAAACTTAAAAAGTAGAGGTGGTACAGTTATAAAAGATATATAAAATTTCAACCAGATTTAGTTGCATTAAAAATCGATTATTCTACATGCATGTTGTTGCTTAGTGACTTGATAGTACTATGAAATATATAAATAAAGAAATAGATGTCACCAATTCCGATCAAGAAAGAGTCCAAAGAAAGCCAGAGAAAGATAACAAATGTCACCGAATGAAGGCAGAGCCAGTGCACCAAACTGAATTAGTATTTGCAGAAAACTTTTCCAATATCACTACTATGACTTGAGATGAGTAAGGAAAAATTCTATGAATTCATCTCAATCATTCAAAACTAGTAACACTATCATCCATGTTGCTACACTAATTACCCAGGTCCTGCCCCTCCCAGTGCTTCCTACATTCGACCTCCACCTCAAACTCACCAATATGTCCTATTTGATGATAATAAAAATTAATATGCTTGTTTTCCAATGTAATAGGCTTAGGATTATTCTAAACAAATATTCACCCCCAATTCCATTACTGATTAAATAAAAGGTTATATTAAATTATTTGTTTTCAAATATATCATATGATATAATATTTTGGCTATTTTAATAGTGCTATTATATTTTCATTTTCTTTACTTACATTATAGTTTTAATATTTGCAGATTTTAAATCTACTATGGAATTATATTATTTTCAATTTCCTTTATAAATCTATAATGAAAAATCTATATCAAAGGCATTAATAAAAGATTTGTTTAGGTTTTTGAGAGAGAAATGAGAAGGTAATGCTTGAAAATTATTTAAACTAAAAATTCATTCAGTGATTTTAAATATACATTTTTAAATTAGTGTGTTCTTTAAATTTTAGTGCATTACAAATAATTATAATAGCCACTGATAGGATAACTGAGTTCTAATGGAGAATTTCTTGTTGCAAACCCACAAATGGAAAATATGGAATGTAAGCATTTACTTTTCTTATTTTGGCCTCCATGAATGTCATGGGAAATTCAAGAATTAAATTAATGTTGCTATAGTGTATGAACACTTTTTATTGCTATAAAGTTATGAACCTAGCGCAACCATCTGGTTTTGAACACATGAGTCATATTCTAGATATCTTGTTGAATTTAGATACCATAAATTTGCAAAAATACGTTAAGGTTCTCAACAAATCAATTTTTTCTAATTATCTTACTCAAACTATTTTCACAATACCAATCAAATATGTTAATATGATGGTAAATCTTATACATTGTATCAAGAAAATAAAAAAAAATTGTTTACCAAAAACAAAGAAATTGTGTAAGAAATTGGCATAGTTATTTATTGAAAGGTCACTTCCTTAATTTTACTTGTGAGCCATCTTAATCTTTGATCAGTGAAAAAAAATGTTTTATTTTTTCTCATTCTAGCTTGAATGTTAGTATGGTCTATAAGAAAGATTTGGTGATCACAAGTTAGTGGTAAAATCATGATTTAGTCTTCTCAATGGGTATTCCAAAAATTTGTTGAGGAATGAACATTATAGTTAGTTATTCTTCACATATAAAACAATGGTACTTCTCCAACAATGTCTAAAAAAATTAAACCTAGTTTCATTAGGTAATTTTCTAATGGTAGGTGTTCTTGCCTCTTCACTTTCTTGAACTCCTTCCTGCTCCAAATATTCCCAATTTGAAGATTTTATTCCAAACAATATCTTTAATAACCTAGTGTTTTGAAATAAAAGGTTTCATATGAAATGGAAGGATTCAAACAATAATATCCCCAGAAGAATGAAAAAATTGACCTAAGAAAAAAATGATGTTAAATAATAGTTAGTAGAAAATACCAATGAAATAGAAAATCATAATGACTCTAGACATGGATATGGCTTTATGAAAAAAGTAGAAATGGTGTTTCCCCATATATATACCAGCTCTGTTGCATTGAAATTTGGGTAATGGATTCATCAAATAAATCTGAGTTTCTTTTGTTCCCAATTACATGTAGGCTAAAAAAATGATACAAATCCTCAAAGTTATGATGTGCACAGTTTGCCCCAAAACTAACAGGCCATGGTTAAATAAGGTTTTGATATTACAAAATGTTAGTCATCTGATGTGGCAGGGTTTACAAAAAGGGATGCTTCATCTTGTTCACACAATCTATAGCATAAATATTATGATACACTTCAACATTATTTCTTTGCATATGTGGAATCCTTCCCTATTATACTCTAGGCTTCATGCACATTTCAAGGTTGATTTTAGGTTGGAACATTATCTTTAGGGATTGTAAGGATATTGTTTTTTATTATTACATAAGTATTAAAGCAAAAAACAATTAACATTTTTTCTAATTTTAAATACGATGAAAAAAAAACACCATGTTATGAGAATACTATATTGAACAAACCATTATTTAAATGTATATATCTTATCTCATAATGAAATGCAATTAATGCAATTAGAGAATAATATCAATAAACATATACAAAAACAAGTTGTTTGATAAAATAAAACAAACATTTTTAGAATTGGAAATATAAATGTATGTGTCAGGGATAGTATAAATATTTTAAATATATTTATCTAAAAAATGTTGAGAGATATCATTTTACATAAATGTTTTGAATCTTAAATAATATTTTGTTTGGATTATGTATATGAATATTTGACATTATTTGGACTAATCAAAAGGTTCACGAATATTTCATTTACTTGTATAATTTTAAATCTCTTGATAAATTATATTAGACTTCATTGATATATATATATATATATAAATAATATTATAAGATTTTTAAACTTTTTTATTTTTGTATTTATAAAATGAAGCCAATGAAAAATTACTACGAGTTGATTGTTATATCAGATATAAAATTCATTGATTAAATTATTATCCACCTCAATGAGACATATTTTTATGGGCCACTCAAAATTGCCATAACAAATAGCAATGATTTCTATTACTCAAAACTATTTTAGTTAATGAAACACATGGTTACGATCACCCCCATTCTAATGCATAAGGTTACACAAATATAATTTCATTGATAATTACAAGCAATAATAATAATGTCAAAATTACCTCCACAATAGATGCATGTAATCATTTTGTATATCATATACAACTGCTTTCAAGTACCTCATGTAGAAATATTTCTAACATGACATAAATGAATCTATTGCACGACCATATTGTTAAAAATAAATAAGTTTACATCATACTTCACCTTATGAATAAGTTTCATGCAACACATATGGATCTTGAAATAATGTACCAATTCCTTCATGAAAAAACATTCGACCAATATAGTGAATGACCAAATGACCCATAAATTTTAGATTTACGTAAAGTTTGTAAGGTCACAAAAATTATTGTACTTTATTACATATAGCATGTTTTCAAATTAATAGCATATTATTAATACTAAAATATTCTTCCTTGAGATTTTCCATTAGATTAAAATAGCTACATTTCATATCGATTGTATGCTAATATGTAAATAGATCAAATAGATGTTGTATGACATCTCACATTATAACTACATAAACTTTTTTGGACATATAGTATAATATTATAATGCATTTCACACAGATGTCAAAATAATGTTCAAATTTTTTTGTAAAAAATAATAACACCAATATATTGACCAATATTATAATATACTAAAATATAATATTATTTATTGAAAAATAGTATAGATCAATTAGATGTCATATATCACCATAAACTAACAATAGAGTAAATTGATAGCTACATGTCAACTATCTAGTAGTAGTAATAAATCTATAGTCTTTGTAAGTGTTGTCATAGATAAATTAGATAGAAAAGGTATATATTATTCATTAACCAAGATCAGAAATACAAACCCGAAAAATTAGGACTAGAATATGCTCATGTCAAGAACATTATCCTCCATACATCCAAAAGAGGAAGAAGATTTCAAAGTGTTAACACATTTGTATGCAACTAGAAAATTGACAATAATACATATATTTAAGAAAATGTTAAAATCATTAAACATTCCTATAGTAATATGTAAAGTGGAACAAAGTAGACAACAACAAATTCTGAACCTAGCCACTCAACCTAAGTAAACTATGCCTCTCACTAAAGGAAAAAATATTATGTAGACATCTTATGTATGGGTTAACGTAGGGTTGGTTAATGGAGCCATCAGATAAATAATTCACATTTTTTACCAACTAGATTCAAACCCACCTTTCTTACCCATGTATGTGGTTATTGCCTTCAATAATTGCTTTGGTCCCCTATAGGATATTTGTAATCTAATAAATTTTCCAATTCCTCCTATTACACGTGTTATTAACAATAAAGAATGAATCTTAATAAAGCAATAATATATATTGGCAATATTGATCATCAAGTGTTGACATTCACTACTGTATTAAGAGTGTGCTCACTGTCTGACCTATATATAAACCATTCATTTTCAATTGACCATTATGAAATAATGAAAAACAAGATATATGTAAATATGAGATGAGAAAATAAATCAAGACTCAGTGTAATACCACTTCCACATTATTTACACCAAATGTAGATTTTCTCAAAAAATACACAAAAGTGAATTTTAACAACATTTTTTTTTCTCTTTACTACTCCTCACTTGCTTCACACTAATAAGTTATTAATAAAAAAATTAAAATTTAATGCCAGATGTTACACTTTTCTATTTTTTAAGGGCATGATTTTTTTATTAAAAAAATTATTATGATCATGATTTTAAATTTTTGAGTTGTAATTTTTATACATAATAAAGTAATTTAAACAATAATTAATAATTAATTTAGATATTAAAAAAATTATAATCCTCATTATTCGATAAACCTTTTTTAAGGCACCAAAATAAAATATTTATTTTAATTATGCATAAATTTTATATTGTTAAATTATTCAGAAACGTTATTTATCTTTATAAAAAAGATATAATTAAATATTTTAATTATTTTTTTGATACTAGAAGAAACAATATCTAATTCTAAAAAAAACCATGCACATTATTATTTCCCTCCCAAACACAAAAATGATTTCTAATTCAAGTCGGGTTTTGTTCTTATATTTCCAAAAAAAAAATATGGTATAATATATTCAACAATGCTTAAATAACCATAAATTCTATGGTCATTAGGATCACACTCACCAAAAATTTAGAGGCAAAATTTTAAATGTTATCATGTTTTCATTCATGGGTAAGAGGTTTCCAATGAAGGAATTCCCCAACCCACTACCAAAATAAAATAAATACTCAACAATACAAATTTGATCTATATTATTATGAAAATAAATGGAAATAGATTTCTTCCAAGGAATGAGCTATAACTATACATAAATCTCAAATAACAAAACCCAAGCTTCTTACTCTATCTAATTATGTCTTTCATGATTCTATTAATATACAATTTCTTCAATGACCTTTTCTACATTACAAGCTCTTTGTTAAATTTGGTATAAACTCTTCGAATGCTAAGACCATTTTAAAATGTTGGTCTTTGCATGACCTCATATATGCTCCTATCAAGTGTCATGTGATAAAAAAATATTCTTTCCAATTATCAAAACCTAACACATGGCCCAAAGGGTTAGTTGCCTCCCATTTAAACATGGATGAGTAACATGTGTCCAAAAAAATTTCACCTTAAATATTCTCATTGATTTTTTCCTTATGGATTTTGTTGTAATTTATTAAATAATCTATTATATTCACACTTTGTATGCCTTTATGTTTGTTTTTACCATTAAAATATGTATAATGGAATATTAAAACCAATTAAATACCTACTCTCTCACCCCATCCCCATTATATTTTCTAAACCAAACATCATTCATAAATATAAAACAAAAAAATGTACCTATACTATGACATAGATGATTTAGATCATAATATTAATTGTTTGGAGTAGCTTATATCATAATATTTTAGAAGAGTTTATTTAATTTGTTTTTATACACATATTTATATTCAAAACATGATTAAATTTTTGGATTGTTCTCAATTTATGGATGGAACATCAGAGGTAATCAATTTTTGCATTATAATAATTATATATATCGTTCTATTTTATTTCCTTGTCAATATTGTGTCAAAAGTCTTATAGACATGAAATTTTAATAATAATTTAAGAGACACACATCATTACTAATGATATTTATTATATAAAAATAATTATCCAGTATACACCACTCCAATGAGAATATGTTTGAAAATTACATCAAGAATTCTTTGCATATCTGCAAAATTATTTTACCTAAGAAGTAATGTTCAAAAGAATAAAATTTAATTTTAATTTCTAGTGGTTTGAAACCCTTAGGGAAACACTTTTTTGAATTGCAATGAAGTATATTTTGACCCCTATATGATTTATCATTAATGTAACATCTCTATTGCTTTTCACTTTTGTTATCTATGTAGTTGATGGATAGATGAAAACTCTAATCAGATGAGCAAACATATGTTCAATATTGAAATGACCCCATTTCTTAATTATAATAACTCACTAAAGATAAATATTCAAGCCATTCACATATAAAATACAAATGCTCTACCTATCTATCTCAGTGATTATTATAAGGTTTTATATATGAACCTACTATATCTATCTCAACATCGTAAAATATTTTAAACTATAATTAAGAATTAATTTAAATATTACAAAAAATTTCCTTATTCTATAAACATTTTTTAAGGCACCAAATTAAAATATTTATTTTAATTATCCGTAAATTTAATTTTTTTAAATTATTCAGAAACATTATTTATATTTATAAAAAAGATATAATAACATATTTTAATTATTATTTTGAAACTAGAAGAAATAATATCTAATTCTCAAAAAACCATGCACATTATTATTTCCCTTTCAAAGACACAAAAAATTTCTAATCCAAGTGGGGTTTTGTTCTTAGATTCCTAAAAAAATAGATGGTATAGTATTTCCAACAATGTTTAGATCACCACAAATTATATGGGCCTTAGGATCACAATCATAAAAAAATTAGAGGCAAAATTTGAAATGTTATCAAGTTTTCGAGTAACTCCAAAAAAATTTACTAATTATACTAACTTATATACTTGAAAATAAAAAATATTTTTCATCATAGTGATATTCGATGATTCATTCATGGGTAAGAGGTTTCCAATTAAGGCAATCCCCAACCCACTACCAAGATGAAACATACACACAACAATAAAGATTTGATTTATACTATTATGAAAATAAAAGTAAATATATTTCTTATAAGGAATGGGATATAAGCAATAATTAAATCTCAAATTGTAAATTCCAAACTTCTTGCTCTCTCTAGTTGTGTGTATCAAAATTTCATGTACACACAAAATCCTCAATGCCTTTTTCTTCCTCACAAGCTCTCTCTTAAATTTGGTATAACCTCCTCCAATGCCAAAACATCTTAAAATATTGGTATTTTCATGACCTCATATATGCTCCTCACATATTCCTTATGCCACTAAATATTCATGTCAGTTATCACAATATGATGCATGCCTTGAAAGGTTATTTGTCTCCCATAAAAACATAAAAGAGTTACACGTGTCCTTATAATCAATTTAGTAAACTATTTGAGCTAAATAATCATCCAAAGATTTTTAGATTCAACTTAATTTGATCTACACCAATCTCTCTATGAAATGAATTTAATTTGCACAATGATATATATGTGGTAACCCTTCTCTGGTTTGATATAAGTGACCACTTTTATGGTTCACCTTGAGAGAATTTTTTACAAAACTCACTTGAGCCTAATTGGCATTAGATATAAGTCTAAAAATCTCAAATATCATAAGCTTAATTTTAGTATTCATGATTTGGAGATTTTTACAATAGTGCACACATTAAAATGTGGTGACACTACCTTATTGGCCAAAATTATGTGCTCAAAGCCAATCATTTGATTTTAACATATATAGTCACTCAACTCATTTTGAATACTATCTAGAGGCATTATATGGAGTTTTTGGCTAAATATTATAATCCTTGTAGGAATTGATTCACATGGTTTACTCCAAAAAAATAATTGTAGCTTAATAATGAAGATATTAAGTCTATGAGTGAAGTAAAAAGGACCATACCTGATGAAAACCATAACAATATTGGTTTACCAATGCCATATAAGTGATGGGATTAATGGAAGCTCCCTATTAAGACTCCCTTGCATTGAAAAAACATTAGCCCAATTATTATTTTTTTGACCCTCATCACATTGAATTTAAAACCTTGCATGCTTGTTAGAGGTTACACTCTTTTGAGGATTTTTTGAATCATAGGTTTTCCAAACTTTTGAAATCTCTTATTGAGCCCAATAAAGTAAATTTTATTTAGTGCATATTATATCAATGCTTTCCTATGAATAATAAATTCTAAACATAGACATTTCTTACCCTTTATCTTGTCCCTCATGCCATCATATTGATACTCTCAACCTCTTTTGGTTTTATTGGCATACCCACATTGCCTAGGTATGGATTTTGTTTCAAATTTTTAAGACTTAAATGAAAGTAAATATTATGTTGTTAAAGTATTGAGTAAAGTAAATCAGGGTAGAAATATGCAATAAATATAACTACCAATCTGTAATATAATTAACTCAATTTAATCTTTTTAAAAATAAAAATAAATAAAGTAAATAAGAAATTAGATGGAGAATGACTAAAATGAGAGATCCAAAGGCTAAAAATTTAGAAAGAGCTAAATATAAGTGTCAAAAATAGGACCCAGGTGTTAAAACACTTCCTAAATAATATAATCCTAATTGGATAGTAGTGTCATGAGGCACTAGTGTTGTTCTTTTGGTTGTGGTGTCCTAGTGTAGTAATGTTCCAAGCTTCTAGGTGCACCTATATCTGAGTATGTCAAGCTTGTTCATGTGTGTTTGAATTCTATATCTCTATAGATGGCCTAATTTGATTAATTTTATGTGTACACCCTAATCTTCCATATTGATAGGGCATCCAGTTGACACAAAAAGTATAATTTGTTACTAGTGGGGTAAGTTGGACATTCTCAACACCTTACTATGATTAGAGTTGACTACATATCAATACTCTAAATTGGGAACAAACTTGATGTAGTTCTCCCCACCTAAGTGTTGGTGCAAGTGAGGCTAGTATGATTATTGAATTGAGTGTTTTGAATATGTTTGAGACTATAAATTTGATTAATATAAGCTTAGGAATGTTGTAGATGTTTATATGTATAATTAAGGCATAATAGGTATTGATAACCTTGATTATGCACAACTTGTTCTAAGTTTTTATGTGTAATTTGCATTTCATTTCTATCTACTAGTTAAAGGTCTAAAATTCATGTATATATACTATTTTGGTGATTGTGTGGGACTTAAAAGAGGTCTAGTTTAACCCTAAGTGCTCTTAGATTTGAAAATATATCCATTGGTAGAAAAAGGAGGGAAAGGATAGTAGCACCAAAATTGGGGCACTAGCACCATATGGTCATACTATCCCTATTATGGTGCTAGTTTTTAGGTGTCAGAACCTAAGGCACAAAGGGCTAAGATGTCAATATAATAGTCTGGGACTACTTTAGGAATATTTAAGGATACTTTTAGCCCTACATGATGGCTAGATAAGTGTGAAAATAGGCCCTAAGATAGGTCTAGGGCTAAGTTAGTGATAGGTGGCCTCAAGTAGTACTTTTAGAACTTAAGTGTTAGTTTTAAGTGACTATATTTGCCCCCCCCACCCTTATTTTATAAATGCAATAAAGTAAAATGACTAGGACAAAGGAAAAAGAAGCATACCTAGACTTACCTAAGAGGCAAATCCCATGTATCTAGATCTAAGTGTGTGAATCATGCTCAATTACATGTATTTTAAATGAAATGTGACAAATCATCCCTTAATTACGAGATATCAAAATAAAAGACATAATTGAGTAAAGATGTAAAACTAAGTAAATATATAAGAGAGAGGAAAGGAATGAATATGCCTCACTATGTACATAAAACAATGTATAAACCTACTGATAACCTATGTGTGTACATGCATATAGTGATAAATTAGTGAATAAATTAGACTGAGATGATGGCTTGCTTAATCCCTATGTTTGGGTGGCTCAATAACTCAATCTTGTTTTTACTACATCAGTACCAACCCCTACTTTGTAAATCATGACTTGTGAATAGTTTGGATTGGACTGATGGTGTGTCCAAACCTCTCATGTATGTGGCTTAATAACTCAAGTAGACTATGAATCCATTATTTTTTAACCATGTATAGAGATGAATCTGAAACTAAAACCACAAGATGTAACTAGAAATGTGTAACTACAAATCTCTAATTGAGGATGTCAGCTTTGTAGCCACTCGGGTATATTAAGGCATGAATCTAGTGTGTAACCTAGAACATGGTTTCTTATTTGTAAATCATATAGAATGACTTGGATATTGTCATTCCATCTAATCTATTAGTGTATAAGTCAGCATATTAAAATAATGTGTTGTGCACATGCCCCCAAATCTAATATCTAAGCATATGGATTCTAGACTAAATTATAATAATTTATATCTGAGTATCGAAACTAAAATTGGAATGATCATATGATGCTTGATACCCCCAATCTGAGTAAATAAGTATGAAATGGAGCTAAATTTAGCCAAAACTAGTAATCTATAATTGAACCTATGCAAACCTAAACTGTACCTACTAATTTTTTTTGGCCAATATAGAATTTTATGAAACCGAGGCTATTGGATAGTAGAGCCATATATTAGACTTTTTAAAAAAAAAAAAAAAAATTGTCTTTATAACATGGAGCCAATGAGAAATTTCTATGAGTTGATTGATATATCAAATATAAAATTCACTGATTCAATTATTAACCACTTCAACAACACATATGTTTATGGGCCACTCAAAATTTCTACAACAAATAGTAATGATTTCTATTACTCAAAACCATTTTAATTAGTGCAACATATGCTTAGGTACACACACTTATGATGCATAAAATTACACAAATATAATTTCATTTACAATTACAAGCAATAATAATAACAATGTAAAACTTTTTGCCATAATAGATGCATGTATTCATTTTGTATGTCATCTATAATTGCTTTTAAGTAATGAAACTACCTCATGTAGAAAAATTTATAACATGACATAAATTAATCTATTACATGAAAATATTATTAAAAATAAATACATTTACATGTTGTTTCACCTTATGAATAAGGATCTTGAAAGAATGTACAAATTCCTTGATGAAAAAGCATTTGACCAATATAGTGAATGACCAAATGACCCATAGGTTTTAGATTTATGTAAATTTTGTGAGGTCCAATAATTATTTTACTTTGTTACATATAACAAGATTTGAAATTAATAGCATATTATTAATACTAAAATATTCTTACTTGAGATTATCCATTACATTAAAATAGTTACATTTCATATATATTGTATGTTAATATGTACATAGATCAAACAGATATCATATATCTGGTTATAAATGACATCTCACACTATAACTACATCAACATTTTTGTACATATGGTATAATATTATAATGCAATGCACACAGAGGCCAAAATAACATTCAAATTTCTTTATGAAAAATAATAAGACCAATATATTGACCAATATTATAATATACTAAAATACAATATTATGTGTTTATATTTAGTATAGACTAATTATATGTCATGTATCATCATAAAATAGAAATAGAGTAAATTGATTACTGCATGTTAGCTATCTAGTAGTAGTAATAAAGCTACAGTTGTTGTAAATTTTTTCATAGATCAATTAGATAGCAATGTAGCTACTATTCATTAACCAACATCAGAAATGTAAACCCAAAAAATAAGACTAGAATATGCTCATGTCAAGAACATCATCTTCCATGCATCGAAAAGAGGATGAATATTTCAAAGTGTCAACACATTTGTATGAAACTAAAAAAATTGCAATAATAAATATATTTAAGCAAATGTTAAGATCATTAAACATTCTAATAATAATAATATGTAAATTGTAACAAAGTAGACAATAGCTAACTCTGAACCTAGACACTCAACTTGAATAAATTGTGCTTCTAACTAAAGGACAAAATATTGTGTTAACATCTAATCTATGTGTTAAAGTAGGGTTGGTTAATCAATCCATTAGATAAATAGTTCACATTATATACTAACCATATTCAAACCCACCCTCTTTATCCATGTACATGGCTATTTCCTTCAAGAATTACTTTAGTCCCCTATATAATATTTGTAATCCAACAAATTTTCCAATTCCACCTATTGCACATGTTAATCACAACAAAAAATGAGTCTTAACAAAACAAAAATATATATTGGCAATATTAATCATCAAGGGTTGACATTCACTATTGTATTAATATTATGCTTACCATCTGACCTATATATAAACCATTCATTTTCATTTGACCATTATGTAGGAATGAAAGACAAGATATATGTAAATCTGAGAAGAGCAGAAGAATCAAGACATAGTGTAATACCACTTCCACAACATTTACAACAAATGTATATTCTATCAAAAAGGCACAAAAGGGTATATTTTCACAACATTTGTTTTCTTGTTTACTACTCCTCACTTGTTTCACACTAATAAGTTACTAATAAAAAAATTAAAATATAATGCTCTTTTCTATTTTTTAAGGGTCAATTTGTTTTATTAAAAAAACTATTATGATCATGATTTCAAATTTTTGAATTGTAATTTTTATAAATAATAAAATATTTTAAATAAAAATTAAGAATTGATTTAAATATTCGAAAAAATTATAGTCCTTATTATTCTATACACCTCTTTTAAGGCACCAAAATAAAATATTTATTTTAATTATCCATAGATTTTATTTTTTTAAAGTATTCATAAACATTATTTATCTTTATAAAAAAGATATAATAAAATATTTTAATTATTCTTTTGATACTAGAAGAAGCAATAGATAATTCTTAAAAAATATGCACATTACTATTTACCTCTCAAACACAAAAATGATTTCTAATCCAAGTTGTGTTTTATTCTTAGATTTATAAAAAATATATGGTATAAGAATTTTAACAATTCTTAGATCACCAAAAATTCTATGGACATTAGGATCACACTCACTAAAAATTTAGAGGCAAAATTTGAAATGTTATCATGATTTCATTCATGGGTAAGAGGTTTCTAATGAAGGAATTCCCCAACCCACTAAAAAGATAAAATAGATGCACAACAAAATAAATTTGATCTATATTATTATGAAAATAAAGATAAATAGATTTCTTCTAAGGAATGAGCTATAACCTATACTTAGATCTCAAATTACAAAATCCAAGCCTCTTACACTATCTAATCGTGTCTTTTATGATTCCTTGAATATATGATATCTTTAAAGGGTTTTTCTTTGTCACAAGGTCTCCCTTCAATTTGGTATAACGTCCTATAGTGCAAAGTCCTTATTCAAATGTTAGCCTTTGTAGGACCTCATATACGCACCTATCAAGTCCCACATGCCAATAAATGTTAATGAAAATTTTCACAACCTAACACATGCTCCAAAGGGTTTTTTTCCTCCCACAAAAGCATGAATGACTAACATGTGTCCTTAAATATTTCACCTTAAATGTTCTCATTGATTTATCCTTATGGATTTTTTTTTTAATTTATTAAATATTCTATTATATTCACATTTTTTATGCCTTTATGGTTGTTGTTACCAATTAAAGTATGTATAAGGGCCTCTTGAAACAAATCCAATCCCCACTCTCTTACCCCCTCCCCACTATATTTTATAAATGAAACATAATTCACAAATATAATACATAAAATTGTACCTATATTATGACACAAATGATGTATATCATAATATTAATAGTTTAGAGCAGCTTATATCATAATCTTTTAGAAGAGTTTATGTCATTTATTTTTTTGTAGCTATTTCTATTCATAACATGATTTGAATTTTCGTATTATTCTCAATTCATGGATAAAACATTAGAGGAAATCAATTTTTGCATTCTAATAATTATATATATCATTCTATTTTTTATCCTTGTTAGGATTTATGTTCAAAGTCTTATAGACATGAATTTTAATAATAATTTAAGATACACACATCATTAATAATGATATTTCTTATATAAAAATAATTATCCAATATGCACCAATCCAATGAGAATATGTTTGAAAATTCCATCAAGAATATTTTGGCATATCTCCAAAATTATTTTAATTTATAGGTAATGTTCAATAGAATAAAATGTAATTTTAAAGGATAGTGGTTTCACATCCTTAGGAAAACACATTTTCTAATTGAAATGAAGTATATTTTGACCCCTAGATGATGTATCATAGAATATGGCCATCATAAATTCTCCCATAAGTAAAAAAATTATATATGGTAAATGTTGCTTGTTGTTCAATATTCTCTTCTTTAGAGTTGAGATCATTAATCCAAGGCCTTGCTATATTTGTCATATTTACATCATTTAGTGAGTAAAAATTGTATAATATAACATAGTTTATCCATAATAAAACACAAATGAAGATCAAGATTAAAATTAGAACTACCCTCACCCATTATGAAAAAAATGATTCCTCGGATCCTCAGAGGAAACATCTATAATTGCTTATTTATTGTCAAAACCATCTGCTCTCTTATCACTATTTCCACCCATTTAGTTTTCCATTTTTAATAAAACTAGAACTTCATTCCAGTGTTGAGAAATATTGAAAAGAAATGTTGTCAACATTTAAGATAAATAATCTCTAGGACCATGATATTATCCTTATATTACACCTAATTATGAGATGGAGCACCTGTTTTGGCCTTAAAAAGGTCCTTCGCTATACAACAAAATTACAATGTTTAAGGTAAACTTGCAACATACATTAAAAAAACCATATAGTGTCTAGATAAACCAAAAGAATAATCACATGCATGTGGAATACTTATACTTTCACATTAAAAAACTTGAATATAAAATAAGAGGTGAATCCATGGTAGATGATTCTATGATCAATATTGAAATGCTACCCTTATGTAGTTAAGGAACATGTTCTTTGCCTCCAGTAGAAATTTCCACTTACAGGATCTCACTTGTAAATACTTTGCTTCAAACACATTGGTATATTTAAATTACATATTTATCAACATCGTGACCTATTAATCTATGAGGATACATTTTTTTAAAACAATTCCAGCATCATGAAACATTGAAAAGAAATGTTATCAATAATCAAATTACAATTAGCTATCTCCACCTTCAGGGCCCCATGGTTGAAATCTATAGTATTATTTTTTAGTATATGTGTCACCTTTTATGGCATCAAGAAGGTCCTTTCCTATAATGTAAAATTACACTTTTTAAGGAAAACTTTGGGCATGTGTCAAATAAAAAGCATAATTCATATACATGAATAAAAAGAATAATCACATATGCGTTTAATCCCTATAATTAAACCTGATATTAATTAGATATAAAATATGATTCAAATACATGGAAGATGATTTTGTGATCAGTCTTGAAATACTACTTTTATGTAGTTAAGAGATAGGGTTTTTTTTTCTAGTCGACATTTCCAATTACGGGACCTCTGTTTGAAAATATATCACTTATAACACATAGATATGTTTAAATTTAATATTTTACCACCACCATAACTTCTAAATCCATGAACCTACGTATTTTTTCAATAATTTTAGAGTCAAGAAACATTGACAATAAATTTTGTCAACATTATGACCGTTGTTGAATATTTTCACATATGACACCTTATGGCTAAAAAATATCTTCACAACCATGTTGGGGGTATAAAATGACTTATATGAACAAATTATTGGCTTCATAGGATTCCAAATTACAAGACATAATACCCATTCTAGATTTAAGAAGGTCCTTCCCTATATGGTAGAATTGTACTTTTCTATGCATACTTTGGACATGCATCAAACAAAAATTGTATGTCATCTATATGAACCAGGATAAACATCATGTATATATGGAATCCATATAATTTTATATTGGATCACTTGGTTCTAAAATAAGTGATGATTATATGGTAGATGATTATGTGATTAGTGTTGAAATTCTACTTTTATGTAGTTAAGAAACAAGTCGTTTGACTCGAGTAGACATTTATACTTCCAAGACCTCCACTTTCAAATCAATAACTTATAAAAGGATTGTATATTAAAATTACATATGGTCTTTCCATGATGACCTCTGAGTCCATGTGGATATGTGTGTTGAATAACCTCTAATACCATGTTCTTTTCCTTGAATTACACCTATTTATGATACAAATCACCCATTCCTTCCTCAAGAAGTTCCTTCGCTATATGGTAAAATTGCACTTTTTAAGGAAAAATTTATACATGAATAAAAAAAAAATCATAAGTTATATACAAAAAATGAAAGTACCAATACATGAATGTGGAATCCCTCTACTTTCATCCCATATCACTTGGATCAAAAATAAGAGATGAATCTATGACACATGATTACATGATCAGTCTTGAAATGCTACTTTTATGTAGTTAAGTGAGGTTCTTTGTCTCTACTAGGCATTTCCACTTTTGGCATCTCTACTTAAAAATACATCACTTCTAATACATTTTTTCATATAAAAATTACATATGTTTCCATGACCATGACCACTAAATCCATGTGGATATGAGTTTTGAAACATATATGACATCAATAGACATTGACAAGAAATGTTGTCAACATTCAAGCCATACTTGTAAACTTCTACCTCCAGGGCCTCAGGGCTGAAAACTAGCATTGCCACCATGTTATGGGTGTTTAACAACCTCTAATACCATGCTATTGGCCTTGGCTTCCAAATATTCCTAATTAGGATATGGATCACCCATTTTGACCTCAATAACTTCCTTCCCTATATGGTAAAATATCAAGTTTTTAGGCAAACTTTAGACACATGTTAAATGAAAACTATAATTTGTCTACTTAAATTAGAAGAACCATCACGTGCATGTGGGATCCACCTAACTGAACCTATAATCATTTGGATATAAAATAAGAGAAGAATTTTTGGAAGAGGATTCTATGATTAGTCTTGAAATGCTAATTTTATGTAGTTGAGAGATAAGCTATTTGCCTCCAATAGACATTTATCCTTCTGGTACATCCAATTTCAAATCCATAACTTCCAACACATTGAGACATGAAAATTACATATGTTCTGCCCAACATGACATATGAATCCATGCATATACACATTTTTAAAATATTTCCAGCACTAAGAAACTTACTCATGTATTTAGCTTTCAATTTAAGTACACTCGTATGTGGATATTTTGAATGATTTGAAATTTAGACCTTTAAGGATTAATAATTTTGAAAATATATACATAAATTAACCCATTGGGAAAAATGTGCTAGTTGTTCATCTATGAAATTCCCTTGTACTTTATCCTTTATTCATCTTTTCATTACATAGACATAAAGACTTGATCAACTTTGTTTTTAGTCTTAATCACCTGAGTTTAGGCTTAATTTAATTTGGAATTGCCCTCAACTTATGGATTAACACTAAAATATTGGCTAACATTGATCATCTTCATGATTAGTCTATTTTTGCAAAGGCCAAATCTTTACCTTGTTTATAAAAATTTACACTTAGACCTACAACTTGGATTGTTTCTAAGGATTTGTTACTTTTAGGACTTAGTTGATTAATATTTTAGTTGACTTATTGTAAGCATTAACATTATTTCACATCCTTCCACTTTTTGGGTCTTTTTGTCTTTCTACTTGGTTGCATCATGCTGTAACTAGACTATTACATGCCATGCCTCATCTCTTCACACTCTCACAATATCATGTGACTCAACATAGTTCCTGAAGATTAAAAATATTATGTGTCAATCACCATCATCCATGCATCATGATATCACACCATCAAACTTTAAAATTCATGATTTTATTCGATGTAAAATCCAAAAATTATGATGTTTTGAGCCAAATTTTTCTTGAGACTTGGTTCCACCTTGTAATTTAAAAGAGATTTTGTGTAAAAACAAATAATAATGATGTTTTTAAGCAATATTTTCCTTTTTTGTGCTATAAATTTTCAACATCACACTTCATATTAAGTTTGTGTATGGTATAGAATGCAAGGGTCATGAGCTTGGGAGCCAATTGTAAGGCCCCATGTGTTGTTATAACTCTGGCTTGAAATTAAATTACAAGGCATATGTTTGGATGCCAAAGTTTAGTCATGAGCCTATGATATGATTCCATAAATAATCAAGCTAGATGCTAATGGGAAATATGCCATCTAGTGAATCAAGTGATAGCTTAGCCTACCACATCATTTTGTGAGGGCCTGGTCAAATTTGTCAACCATAATTTTGTCAACCTGTCCAAGTGTGTAGATTTATTAAATTTTTTAAGAAGCCTCAGAAGTTATTTATATGGATATTGAGGAACCTAATGAACCTTGCATTAGAGATAATTCCCTATGCAATAGATTGGGCACTGAAATGATCAATTTTGCATGGTTTATAAGTTGATAAATCCATTAAATTGGATGTCTCACATTAAGGACATGACATGAACAATGGTCTATAGGAAGACATACAGGCATGTTATTTAATCCTAGGATATTTATGTTTTGATCCACATTTAGAATTATTAGCACTGGTAAAGGCAATATTTCTCTATGATAGTTTGGCAATGGTCCTACCTTAGAGGTATTATCTTTTGTGGGACCATAACCCGCAATTCCAAAAATCATAACCTAGTATGTGGAAAATAACTACTAACTTGGTAGACCATCCATTTTAATCCAATGACATTAATTATAGGAGTCAACACAATAATAATTATTATAAGAAGATGTGAAAATTTTTAGTGAAGGTCGTTAATGAGAAATGGGTTCATTAAAATTCCATAAGTGCAAAATAGTTATCTTAAAAAGATAAATTGTAGCTAGTTTTGGTAGTAGCACATGAGGGTGTTATACGTAGTTGTGAAAAATAGTGTTATCTAGAATTTTATAGAGATTGGATCATCCATTCATTCTCTACAACACTCATTTACCTACTATTAGACATGCATATTTTCATAATAGTATTAACATCTAGATCATTGAGAGAAATAAATCATGAAATTTTCATCCATAGAATCATTATGCACACTCAATTGATGGCACAATGGCTCACCAACAATTGAAAACATAATTATATTAGAAAAACCAAATTGTTTTTCATTGATTAAATTTTGTGATTATATTATAATTTATATGCAATAGATTACCAAAAATATGGAAACTGTCTTATGTGAATAGTGGAGAGGAGAAGTCTAGAAAAGACTTTGGACATATCTATAACTAACATAGAAGCCTCTAGAAAAAAATGTAATATAGATTAAAAGAAAACTATGATACACTATCATTCCCCCCTTATTACATTATGTTTAAAATTTTACTCTGTAAACTATTCAAATTTCACCTTTTTAATTGATTTGGTGAGTATATCTACTATCTATGCATCTATGAGGTAATACTGGAGTTAGATGTGGTGGTTTAAAACTTGTTCTTTAATGTGGTGACATTATAACTCTATATGTTTTTTACTTTCATGATAAATAGGATTATTTATAAGATTTAACACACTTTGGTTGTCACAATGAATAATGGGTGTCTTATTTTCATTATAGCCCATATCAACTAGTATGTGACATAACCATATCTCCTCGTACATAGCTCCATGTGTAGCATGATACTCTAGTTTGTTGGATGAAAGAGAAAAAACAATTTTCTTCTTACGTATTGACAAGGTTGGTAGAGATCCAGGATAAAATATGTATCCTAATGTTTATTTTATATCATCAATAGATCCAACATAATCTGAGTCAATGTATCCCTGCAAGAATAACTAACTATTCTTCTTGTATTCTAGACCATACTCAAGTGTACCTTAGATATATTTTAGACATTCTTTGCTACAACCTAGTAACATTTCTTCCATTCCTACATAAATTTGGAGAGATATCTCACATCAAAACATATATCTAGTCTGGTGTAGGTCAAGTAGATAAGACTCCCAATGAGCTATATATAAAGAGTTGCATCTACTTAAGGTGAATTTTGGAATCAAGAGAGTTATAAACCTTTCTCCATCAGTGTTGAAATTGGATTACAATTTGACATTCTATATTTTTCTAAGAGAGTCTTGGTATATTTTATTTAGGAAATAAAAATGTGATTTAGTTTTTGCCATATCTCCAAGCCAAAATAGTAATGTAGTAGCCCCAAATTGGTAATGTCAAAGGATATTTTGAGGTCATTATTTACAATATCAACCTAATCTTCTAAACTTCCAGTGATCACAATATTATCCTCATATAGATGTACAAGTTAGAATTTGAGGGGTTATGAGTAAAACCATGCTACAAAAGGTGATCATTTATTTTGGTGCACTATGCCCTAAGAGATATTTTCAATCCATATAGTGATTTGATGAGATGACATAACCTTTTATGATTTTTTTTATCAATAAATCCTTTCAGTTGGGTCATGTATACTTCTTAGTTTAGATCACCATTAAAAAAATCAGTTTTGATGTCCATCTATTGAAGTCACCATTCATTTTGTGTTACCAATGCACAAACAACTCTAATGGTCTTGATCTTCGTAGTGGGTGAAAAAGTCTCTTCATAGTTAATGACTTCTTTCTGAGCACATCCATTTTCTACAATTCATGCTTCATGTTTATAAATGGATATATCTACCTTTTATTTTATTTTTAAAACCCATTTTTAGCCTATGGGTTTCTTTCTTATAGGCAGATCAACCAATTCCCAAGTTCGATTCTTCATGAGTGAGTCATACTTAGCATTCATTGCTTTCTTCTATTGTGGTTGACTTAAAGCTTAACAAACATTATCATGTTCAAAGCTATAAAATAGTATACTCATGAGTGTAAAATTTACTTCATGTCTTGTCTGACTCCTTGTTTTGACTCTAGATGTATGGAAGTCTTTGCTAGTGCCTATTACCCACTTGAGATGAGAACTCTACTATTACAATAAAGAACTACTTTGTTGATGTGTAGAACTACAACATGGATGTTCTAATTCTCTAAGATTAACATAATACTCCACTTGTAGTTATTATTCCTAGTGAGAAGTCTCCTCATCATTTGACTCAGGAAGTAATCAATGAGAGGTGGTCGGTATTGATTCATCATTCTCTATCACTAAGTCAAAATATGACTCATCAAAAACCACATCTCTGCCTTTATAGATTTTATTTAATTTAGGATCTTTGAGATGGTATGTCTTCAAGGTGCTGCTATAGCCCAATAGGATGCACATGAAAGTTTTGAACTTGAGTTTATTCCTATTTTGAGCTGGTACATACATATATGTTATGCAACCAAATATTTGTAAATGAGAAATAGATGGATTTTTACCACTCCATACCTCTTCAAGAATTTTGTCCTTCAAATTTTTTGTTAGTTCCCTATTGATAAGATAAATAACTATCTGGACGACTTCTACCCAATAACATTTCTCCAGCTTTGTTGTTGATAGCATGTAGTGAGCCATTTCCATCACAGTACGATTATGTCACTCAATAATGCCATTACATCAAGACATGTAGGGAGTAGTCAAATTTTATTTAATTCCTTGATGGTTAAAAAATTCCAAGAATTTTTTTGACATGAATAACCCCCCTCCATTTGAGTAGAGCTAAAGTAGAGGTTACCTAGTCTCCTTCACAACATGCTGATAAAAGACCTAGAAATGATGAAGGCTATCACTTTTCTTTTTTAGGAAGAATACCCACATCTTTTAGGAGTATTCATCCATGAATAGTTAGAATTACTTGTATCCCAAGAATGAAGTAGGTAGTGGGACATTCAAATTAGTATGAACAACTTCCAAACACTTCTTGGCATGAAATGAGCTTTTTTTGAATGAATCCCTATGTTGTTTACATTTAAGGCATCCAAGGCAAATGGGCAAGGAACTAAATAACTTGGGAAGTCCTTGTGCCAACCCTTTAGAACTTAGCTAGTATAGAGATCTAATTGATAAATGACCATAACAGTAGTGCTAGAGTGAAGTGGATTCTATTGTTGAGGTAGATAGAGGTACTGTAGAATAAGAAATAGTATCTAAAGCAAACAATTTATCTTTCAAAAAAGCTTTAGCAAGAACTTTATCTTTTCATGAAATCAAATAGGTTTTAATTCCATTTTTGGCAAGAAACTCTACCTTCACTTGATGATTCAAGAGCTGACTGACTGATAAGAGATTAGATGTCAATCTAGGAATATATAGTGCCTTTGTAAGTGTACATTTTATATGTTTGGAAGGGAATGGAAACTTGGCCTATTCCTGCTGTGACATACTCATTATCATTAATGATCCTAATCTAATATCTAGGGAGTTAGTTTTTCATCAGATCAAACAACTTCTTGTTTCTTGTCATGTGTTTAGTGGCACTTGAGACAATCAACCAGATATTCCTCATGCGATGTGAGGTCTAGGAGACTGGTACTACATTCTTGGCTTCATCAGTTATTACTTTTTTAGTTTTATCATCTTGTTGAGAAATGAGATGTCCCTTATGCTTCCACTAGTATGGATGTATTTTTGACCTTTGAATATCATCATACCCTGATGTACTTGGTTTGCTAATAGATCCTTTCTTTCAGCTATTAGACTAGCAGTTATCTTTGTCATGAGTATTGGTGTGATAAATGTGACACCACCTCTTCGACTTAAATGATTGATGATGATACAATTATTATTATTGTTGTTTCTATGGTTGATCCTCTAGTAGGTCCCTTTCATGATTTTTGACCTTGTTATTACTTCATTTTAAGAGCTTTATCTTGAAACTCATCTTGTACCGAATTCATGGCTTCTTCCTGCTACAACAGGTTCATGAGCTCTTCAAATGACAATTTCTATTTAGAGATACTCAATGTCATGATAAACACTCTAAATTTGGAAGGGAGTGCTTGTAAGGTTATCGGGACCAATGTTTGGTCATCTACCATTTCACTGAGAGCTAAAAACTCTTTTTGTAGCTCAGCTACTCGATATAAGAATTCTTCAACTATTTCTTCGAACTCCATAGTGAGTGTATGAAGTTTTGGCTACAGATGGAGGATGTTCATCTTATTTTGTGCCTCATATACAGTTTCTAATTTATCCCATGTTGTCTTTTCTTGGTCAGCATCCCTGATATGTAGCTGCACATCATCAGTGATGCTTACCATAATCAACATTAGGGCCTTAGCATTAGACTATTTATACTTTATGAGTGCATCGGGATCAATGGAAACTCATGTAGTCCCTATCATGATGGCCCATAGTCCTTCAAATTGAAGGATCATATGTTTTTTTGTTTTCCAAGAAACATAATTTGGCCCTCTGAGAACTTAGGCATCCGATAATAGCAATTTTGGAGCATACATCTTTACAATATTACAAGCATAAAAATAGTATTTATTTGATTTTACAAAAATGTATGTACCTTATTCAATATTTTTGCTTCAATCTGTATCCTTTCTATGGCTTGCTTCTTATCAAGGTTTTATGATTGTTGTGGAACTTCCATGCTTTGTAAATACTTAGGGTTGCATTGTTGCTTCTTCAGCATGTACAAGCTTATGTTCACAGCTTCTTGCTAAATCAAATTATGCCTATCATCACTATGTTGGCTCTTCATTAGCTTTCTCAATAAGCCGTTAGCCTTTGGCTTCGTCTACTGCTGCCTTGATGGTCTACTCCAAAACACTACCGTCAGCTGCACTAAATTCATCGTCATTTTGCACTTCCAGTTAGGCATCTATCAAGTGATTGGTTGCTGGTTGTCTAGCGTTCTCTGTTTCTTAATGTTGAGTGTCATTCGCCTATTGTACCTCTTTATGTCACTGCACTTCAAACTTACCACGTAGCCACCACAATCAGCTACGTCGCTAGAGCTGTGTCCTTCGTTGTGGGCTAGCTCTGATACCAGAATTATTAGAAAAACTAAATTGTTTTTTAATGACTAAATTGTTGTCTAGCGTTCTCTGTTCTTCTCCAGAATTTATATGCATCGAATTAACAAAAATATGGTAACCATCTCACGTGAATAGTGGAGAGGAGAAGTCTAGATTAGACTTTTGACATAGAGGACTGTATAAAAAATAATGTAATATAGATTAAAAACAAACTATGCTACATTGTCAAATTAGGAGTAGTAGTCACTCATTGAAGAGCACCATACATGTGCACATTCAAGAGGACTTCACGCAGGAATGGAATACTAGAATCGCATACACAAAAACATATATCAAATACAATATGCACATTTAGTATATATACAACAACATAATCATGAAAGAAGGATACAAAAGCATGATCATAGTAGCATATATCATCGTATCAACCATGTTTAATACCATAATTAACTACGAGGTCATTCTCATCATTTTAAATTATGCATGATAATATATATAAGTCACATCGTTGTGTATTCTAATTTAATCATATCGTTTCAATTACCCAAATTGATAAAGGAATAGCTTTTCGTACCGAATCTCTTCTTCTTTATAAAAACAGAATGTCCTCGCCCATCTCAAAATGGGGAAGATTTAATAATTGACCAAACATCTTTCAATATACATCGATGTCCCCTGATCTCAACATTTGAATTTTGATCAGGTTAAAATAGGGTGATAAAATCAACATGTGCATTCACGGTTTCTACAAAGGAAAGTTATCGATAATTTCATCACTTACCCAAGATGCCAAGCATTAGGATTGGCATTGGGATTCACTATATCATAAATGTTCATTATATATAAATCAGATTGCTTAAACTAATAAGCAATAAAAATAAAATTATAAAGTATAAAAAAAAATTAAAATTCAAAAAGAAATGTAATTAACTCAAATAGAGAATCATGAAAATCGAGCAAAATAATCCAACAAAATATTAAGGCTGAAAAATATCAAGGGTTCCCAAAATCCTCAATAGCTTGAGATACAAGGGCTATCAAGCATTTAATTCATGTATAATATTAAATAAGTTTATGATTTTTGGAGATATCTTACCCCATGAAAGACAATGTTCCCCTAAAACACTAGTCTAAGATTTACCACCTCTCTCACACGCTAGCAGAGGTCTATATGCTACATATCAAACATACTCGATGAACCCAAAAAAACAACCAAACACAAAACACTATTCTTTCTTCTTCTAACACCCTCCCAAATAAATCATAGAGGAATGAAAATAAAATGCAAGAAGAGTAAATCTCATAAATTTAAATAAAAATACTTTAGCCACTATTTTAACAATTAACACAAATCCATAAAGGAAATTACTAGTAAATTAAATCAGATGCATAGATCATGAGATTTAATTTCATCCTTTAACAAATGGGAATAAAATAAAATGTAATCATAAATATATTCGCAATGACAAATTTCTATTCCATTTGTGATCAAAATGACAACCTTGGAAGATCAAACCAACCATATTTTCCTGCTATAGATTCCAAAGATGTATTTTGGCCTGAGAATTTAGAAATGAGAAAGGCTTAAAGCAAGGAGATCAAGTTGTTTAATTACAATGAATTCTAACCATACCATACTCTATTGAAGCTAAAGACATGGGTGACTAAACCCTAGCTCATTTATCTAAGCCGCATTACAATAATGGGTACTCATCATATCCCTTTCTAAACTATTCTACTTTCAAGCACTGTTGCACTCTTTGTGAGGAAGTCAATCGAATTATAAGGGTGCAATTCAAATCTGGTTTCATCCGTCATTACTGAAATAAATAATGCCACATTATAACTATACCAAAATCTATATATATATTTATGCATTTGCAAATAAATCACACTTCAATTTCTATGAGAGTCATTATCAATGACAAGAATATAGACTTAGAAAACTAAACACTTGAATATTTGAATTTAAACATTGGATGAATGGGCCATAAACATAGGGAGAATGGGCCAACACATAATATAATAACAAAAGTTCTTAAAAGAGCTTATAATCAACCAAACTTAATAAGTAGAGGCGCAACGGTTATAAAAGATATAGAACTTTTCAACCAGATTTAGTTGCATTAAAAATCGATTGTTCTTGCTTAGTGAGTTGATAGTAGTATGAAATCTGTAAAGAAAGCAACAGATGTCACCAGCGCCGCTCAAGAAAGAGTCCAAAGAAAGCCACAGAAAGATAACAACTGTCGCCGAATGAAAGGCAGAGCCAGCGCACCAAACTCAATTAGTATTTGCAGAAAACTTTTCCACTATCACTTCTATGATTTGCGATGAGGAGGGAAAAAAATCTATAAATATCATCTCAATCATTAAAAACCAGCAACACTATCACTACCACCACAAGAGGAAGCTGCTCTTGGAATTGCGAATTTGGAAAAAAGAATAGGAAAGATGGCAAAATGTAAGGCGGTGCTATTTCTGATGATGACGATTTTTGTAGTGTTAAGTAGCAGTGGTAGTGTAAATGCACACAGGAGCCGTCTGCCACGAGGGCCTCAACCTCCAATAGGTCCACGCCGCTGCACTAATTACCCAGGCGCTGCCCCTCCCGGTGCTCCCTGCATTCGACCTCCACCTCGACCTCGCCAGTCCGTCCTGTTCGATAATAATAACAATTAATATGCTTGTTTTCCAATGGAATTGGCTGAGGATTATTCTAAACAAATCTTCGCCCCCGTTTCTGTTACTGATTAAATAAAAGCTTATATTAAATTGTTTGTTTTCAAATATATCACATGATATAATCTTTTGGCTGTTTTAATAGCGTTATTATATTTTCATTTGCTTCTTACAATGTAATTTTAATATTCGCAGAGTTTTCATTTACTATGCAATTCTATTATTTTCAATTCCTTTCATAAATCTGTAATGAAAAATCTCTATTAAACGCATTAACAGAAAATTCCTTCAGATTTTCGAGACAGAAATGAAAAATTAAAGCTCTAAAATTATTTGAACTGAAAATTCAGTGATCTTAAATAGACATTTTGAAATTAGTGTGTTCTTTAAATTTTAGTGCATTACAAACCATTATAATAACCACTTATAGAATAACTGAGTTCTAATGGAAAATTTCTTGTTACAAACCCACAAATGGAAAATATGGGTTCATGTAAACATTTGTTTTTCTTATTTTGGCCTCGATGTATGTTATTGGAAATTAAAGCATTAAATTAATGTTGCTATAGTGTGTGAACACTTTTTATTGCTATAAAATTATGAACCTAGCGCAGCCATCTGGTTTTGAACAAACAAGTTCTATTCCAGATATCATGTTGAATTTAGATATCATGGATTTGCAGAATTACGTTAAGGTTCTCAACAAATTATTTTGTGCTGAATAGCTTAATCAAACTGTTTTCACAATACCAATCAAATACGTTGATATGACGGTAAATCTCATACATTGTGTCAAGAAATTAAAAAAATTGTGTATCAAATGATGGTGCTACCATCCCATGCTTCTTCTTCCTTAAATTCAACATCTCTGCTAATAATTGCTTGCTTTGAAATGGGGTTATACAACTTGTAATCCTTTGATTCTTCACTATAGCCAATAAAAATGTATTTCTCAGCCTCAAATTCTCCCCCTTAATTTCCACCACTAACAACTTTAGTATTTAAAATGCCTAAATTATTTCTTAGATAATCAAAGATCTCTTTTGATAATGCCTTTCTGAGTATATCTGCCAATTGATCTTCAGATCTGCAGAATTCTAGATGGATTTTAGATTGTTCACTAACTCTCTGATAAAGTGAAATCTTATATCAATGTACTTGCTCCTCTTATGAAAGACATCATTTGTAGATAATGCGATTGCTGATTTTTTGTCACAAAAGATTGGTGTTGACTCATTCTGTGCTTATAATTTATCAATATTCTCCTCATCCAAGTTGTTTGACATGCTGCTGATGTCGCTGCTACATACTCTACTTCAGCTGATGAAAGTGTCACTATAGGTTGTTTTTTGGATGTCCATGTGACCACACATGTTCCTAAAAGAAAGGCATGTCCAGAAGTACTCTTCCTGTCATCAATGCTACCTGCAAAATCACTATCAGTATAAGCAATCAAACTAAAATCATTAGTTGTGGATTATAAAATTCCATATTATGTTGTTCCTACCACATATCTCAATATCCTCTTTCCAACTTGCCAATGTGAGTCTTTTGATGACTCCATGAATCTAGAGATTAAACTGACCCCATACATGATATCTGGGCTTGTAGCTGCAAGATACATCAAACTGCCAACTAGTTTTTTGAATGTTGTAGAATCAACATTAGACCCTTGGTCTTCTTTGCTATGTTTGGTCTCTGTAGCAACTAGTGTAGGTGTTGGTTTAGAATTCAGCATCTTAAATCTCCTTAACACATCCTTTGCATATTTAGTTTGACAAATAAAAATTCCCTTCTCTGATTGTACAACTTCTATGCCCAAAAAGTACTTCATTAATTCCAAATCTGTCATTTCAAATTCTTTCTTCATTTCTGGTTTCAATGTGTCTACAGACAAATTTTTAGTGAAAATCAAATCATCAACATACAAACACAATCAAAATCTGACCTTCTTTGTTGATTTTTGTGTACAATGTAGGCTAACTATTGCTTCTGTTGAATCCATTATTTGTCATGTATGAATCAATCCTACTATACCATGCTCTTGGTGCTTGCTTGAGACCCTAAAGGGCCTTCTTCAATCTGTAGACTTTTTCTTCATGTCCTTGCACTTCATAACCTAGTGGCTGTTTCACATACACTTCTTCATCTAGGAAGCTTTTCAAGAAAGCTGATTTGACATCCATTTTATATACATACCAATTATTTTGAGCAGTTATTGCTAAAACTAATCTAATAGTATCAAGTCTAGCAACTGGATCAAATGTTTCATTATAATCAACTCCATGTTATTATGCAAAACCTTTTGCTACTAACCTTGCCTTGTGCTTCTCAACATTTCCATCTACATCAAATTTGGTCTTATAAACCCGTTTGACTCCTATGTAATCCTTACCTTCAGGTAGATTAGTTAGATCCCATGTTTGATTTCTTTCAATGGCATTCATCTCTTCATCCAATGCTTTTATCCAATGTTCCTCATTAACTGCTTCTTCATAATACATAGGATCATGAGTGAAAAGATCAAAATTTGAACACACATCTAACTTCTCTTCTTCTTGATTATAAATCTCATTCAAGTTTCTCATTTTATTACCTTTAAATCTTGATCTTAAAGTAGCAAGAGTTGGATATGATTCATCACTTACTTGTGAATTTGGAGTAGGGTGACATGCATGACTAGATGATTCACCTTTTTCAAAGCTCCTAGGTGTTCTTATTGGAGTGCTTGTTCCTGCTTGTGGAGAGGATTGATTTCCTTGAAAATTTTATTCTTCAGATTCTTCTTCTTTCTATGGAATTGGTGCTCCAATTGTGATGGTGCTACCATCCCATGCTTATTCTTCCTTAAATTCAACATCTTTGCTAATAATTACTTGCTTTGAAATGGGGTTATACAACTTATAAGCCTTTGATTCTTCACTATAGCCAATAAAAATGCATTTCCCACCTCTATCATCAAGTTTTCTTTTCAATTTAGATGGTATAAGAGAGTATGCAACACAACCAAAAATTTTGAGATGATGTACACTATGTTTCTTACCACTCCACGCTTCTTGTGGACTTCGATCTTTGACACTCTTTGTTGGGCTTCTATTCGGAATATATACTACACATGCCACTGCTTCTACCCAATATTCATTTGTCAAGTCTTTGGCCTTCAGTATGCTTCTAGCTATCTCCATGATTGTTCTATTCTTTCTTTCTGCTACACCATTCTGCTATGGTGTGTACCTTGTAGTCAATTTCCTTTTGATGCCATGATATCTGCAAAAATCTTGAAATTCATTAGACATATATTCACCTCCTCCATCTGATCTAAGTACCTTGATGTAACAACCACTCTACTTTTCAACATTTGCCTTGAATTCTTTAAACTTTTCAAAGGCTTCAAACTTATTTTTGAGAAAATATATCCCTGTCTTTCTACTAAAGTCATCAATGAAGGTTATAAAATAAGTACTACCTCCAAGTGATGGAATTTGCATTGGTCCACATATATCACTATGGACTAGCTCCAATACTACATTTGCTCTATATGAGGCTCCTACTAGAAAGCTCTCTCTATACTATTTTGCCAAAATAAAACTGTCACATGAACTTCTTGGCTATTTTATTTGTGGTAATCCCTTCACCATATTTTTCTTTTGTAACAAATTCAAACCTCCAAAATGTAAATGTCCATACCTTAAGTGCCATAGCCATGATTGGTCTAGATGCATGGTTTTTAAGTGGGCTTCCTCTTCTCCTTGGATGCACTGAATTTGAAGAGGGAACATCCGATTCTTGGTCATCTCCACTTTTCCTATCAACTTGTCACTTGGTAACTTGTCTAGTATTGTGCAAACATTTTCCATATAGGATACTCTGTAACCTTTCTGTAATAACTGTCCAACACTCATAAGATTATGCTTTAGTCCAGGTACAAAACAAACATCAGGTATAAACCTTCTTTCACCATTTTTTGCCAAAACATTTATTACTCCTTTACCCATTACATCCACTTTGTTATCATTTCCTAATTTTACTTTAGATTTTATAGAATCATCAAGACTAGCAAAGAATTCTTTATTCCCTATCATATGATTACTTCATCCACTATCTAAGAATCAAATATCTCTATCTTTTTCTTGAGTAACATGACAAGTGAGAAATAAGCTTCCAGGATTAGAACTAGATTCACCTAGATTAGATCTAGATTCATTTGTGTGATTAGCATTCTGCTTGTCCACATATCCTTGTTTCTTTCTGCAGTCACTTGCATAATGTCCATATTTTTTGCAGTAATAACATTGAATATTAGATTTATCAAACCTCTGTGAACTTTGTTGGAAGTGATTGTTTCCATGTCCTCTATTGTTGTAGTTATGATTACTATTTTCACATTGATCTGAATTGTTCCTTCTAGTTCCGCCTCTGCCTCTTCCTTTGAAGTTTGACATTCCTCTTCCTCTTCCTCTACCAAATGTATTGTTATCCCTATGACTTGAAATCATTCTCAAGAAAAGTATTGTTATCCCTGTTCATTTTGGATTCATGTGTTAACAAAGAACCCATTAATTCATCTATTGATAACTATTCTAAATCCTTGGTTTCCTCAATAGCTACAACTATTGCATCAAATTTACTGGGTAAAATCATGAGTATTTTTTCTATGATCTTCTGATCCATGATTGTTTCTCCATTAGATCTAATTTGATTCACTATATTCAATACTTGACCCATAAACTGGTCTATTGAATCTGAATCATTCATTTGCAAATTTTCAAAACTTCTCCTAAGAGATTGCAATTTAGCAATTTTTAACTTCGTATTACCTTTATAGGTAGTCTCCAAGATTTTTCATTCCGATCTGGATCTCATTGCTGCTGCAACTCTGGAAAAAATAGATTCATCCAATGCCTATTGGATTAGAAATAAAGTTTTTGCATCTTTTTTCTTGTTCTCTTTAAGCTCTTCCTTTTGTGCTCGAGTTAATCCCTGATGAGCAGCCTCATCCTGTGGTTCTACAAAACCATTCTCTATCAAATCCTAAACATCTTGTGAGAAAAATAATGTTCTCATATTAATTTCCAAAAAATCATGTTTGAAGGACAAAACAGAGCATAAAAAATAAGAAAATGAAAACACAAACCCTCATATTGCTACAGCAATGGAGAAAACAAGATTTTTACTAATCTTTTTGATCTTTATTTTTTTGTCCTTACAATACTGCACCCAAAAGATCTTTAAATAGATTTTATTGGAAAATCAAACTAAAAATAGATTAATCCTTAACTAATCTAAAACAAACTTCAACTGCTATTGCATGCAAGCTGAGCAAGGAGTAAGACTACTTGTTTAACTATTTGAACTAATTGATCTCTAACTATTTGTTAACTGTTGTGCATGCATGAAGAGGGAGGTGGAACAGGCAGTTAAGTGTCAAGTGGAGAAACCATCTCATGTTAATCTTCAATTTCTAACATCAAAAACAAAGAAATTATACAATAAATTGGAATTATCATGTACTGAAAGGTCACTCCCTTAATTTTACTTGTGAAGCAGCTGACACTTGGATTATAAAAAAACATTTTGTTTATTTTTCTTTCCTTCTACCTTCAACGTTAGTATGGTCTATAATAAAGTTTTGGTGGGCAAAAGTTAATGGTAAAAGCAAGATTCAATCTTCTCAATGGGTATTCCAAAAATTTGATGAGGAATGACAATTATAGTTACACATGGAAGAAAACACATATAAAACAAATGATACTTCTGCAACGTCTCCAAAAATAAACCCAATTTCTTCTAGCAATTTTCTAATGGCAGGTGCTCTTTCCTCTTCACTCTCTTCAACTCCTCCCTGCTCTAAATAATCCCACTTTGAAGACATCATTCCAAGAAATATCTTTAAGAACCCAGTGTTTTGGAACAAAAGGATTCATATGAAATTGAAATATTCAAAGTGCAATATTCCTAGAAGAACGAATAAATTGATCTGATGAACAAAATGATGTTAAATAATAGTTAGTAGAAAATGCAAATGAAATAGAAACTCGCAATGACTCTAGACATGGATATGGCTTTATGAAAGAAGTGGCAATGATGTCTCCCCATCGATATACTAGCTTAGATGCATTGAAATTTCGGGTAGGGATTCATTCGATAAAGTTGAGTTGCTTTTGGTCCCAATTGCAAGTAGGTTAAGAAAAATGATACAAACCCTCAAATTTATAGTGTGCACAGTTTGCCCCAGAACTAACAGGCCATGGTTTAGTAGGGTTTCCATACTACAAAATTTTAGTCATATGATGTTATAGGGTTTATAAAAAGGTATGTTTCATCTTGTTCACACAATCCATAGTGTAAATATTATTATACACTTTCAGCTTTATTTTTGTACATATATCGAATCCTTCCTTGTTATACTCTAGACTTCTATGCATATTTCAAGGTTCATTTTAGATTCGGACTTTATTTCAAGGCAGTGTAAGGATATTGTTTTTTATTAGCACATAACTATTAAAGCAAAAAACAATTAACATTTTTTCTAATTTTTAATATGACTAGAAAAAATCACCATATTATGAGAATATTATATTGAACAAACCATTTATTAAATGTATATATCTTATCTCATAATGAAATGCAATTAGAGAATAATTTCAATAAACATATAAAAAAAAACTTATTTGATATAATAAATCAAACATTGTTAGAATTGGAATTAAAAGTGTATGTGTCAAATCTAGTAAAAATATCTTAAATATATGTGTCTGAAAAATGTGGAGAGAACATTTTGAATATTAAATAATACTTTTTTTGTATTACGTATCTGAATATTTGACATTGTTGGCATGAATTAAAAAGTTCAAGAATATTTCATTTTCTTATTTAAATTTAAATGTCTTGATAAATTATATTAGACTTCATTGATATATATAATATTTTTAAACATTATTTTTGTGTTTATAGCATGGAGCCAATGAGAAATTATTATGATTTGATTGATATATCAGATACAACATTCATTGATTCAATTATTAGCTACCTCAATGAGACAGATGTTTATGGGCCACTCAAAACTATTATAACAAATAGAAATGATTTCTATTACTCAAAACTATTTGAATTAATGCAACACATGATTATGTGTACCCCACTTCTAATGCATAATGTTACACAAATATAATTTCATTTATAATTACAAGTAATAATAATAACAATGTCAAAATTCCCACCACAACAGAAGCGTGTAGTCATTTTGTATCTCATATAAAATTTCTTTCAAGTAATGTAACTACCTCATGTAGAAACATTTCTAACATGACATAAATGAATCTATTGCGTGGCCATATTATTAAAAATAAATAACTTTAAATCATGTTTCACCTTATGAATAAGGTTCATGCAATACACATGGATCCTGAAAGAACGTACAAATTCCTTCATGAAAAAGCATTCGATCAATATAGTGAATGACCAAATGACCCACAAGTTTTAGATTTATGTAAATTTTGTGAGGTCCAAAAATTATTATACTTTGTAACATATAGCAAGTTTTGAAATTAATAACATATTATTAATACTAAACTATTCTTACTTGAGATTTTCCATTAGATTAAAAAATTGACATTTCATATAGAATGATGTTAATATGTAAATAGATCCAATAGATACTATATGTTTGAATATAAGTTACATATCACTCTATAACTACATCAAATTTTTAGACATACAATACAATATTATATAGCAATGCACACAGAGATCAAAATAATCTTCAAATTTAGTTGTCAAAAATAATGAGACCAATACATTGACCAATATTACAATATACTAAAATACAATATTATATATCTAAACATAGTATAGATCAATTACATGTAATATATCACCCTAAACTACTAATAGAGTAAATTGATAGCTAAATGTCAACTATCTAGCAATAGAAATAAAGCTATAGTTATTGTAAATGTTGTCATAGATCAATTAGATAGAAAATTATCTACTATTAATCAACCAACATCATAAATACAAACCCAAGAAACTAAGACTAGAATATACTCATGTCAAGAACATCATCCTCCATACATCGAAAAGAGGAGGAAGCTTTCAAAGTGTCAACACATTTGTATGCAACTAAAAAATTTGTAATAATACATATTTTTAAGTAAATTTTAAAATCATTAAACATTCCAATATAAATATGAAAAGTTGAACAAAGTAGACAAGAGAAGCCAGACACTCAACCTGAGCAAACTATGATTCTCACTAAAGGACAAAAGATTGTGTTGACATCTTATCTATGGGTTAAATTACGGTTGGTTAATAGAGCCATCAGAGAAATTGTTCACATATTCATCAAGATAAGGCTCAAGAAAAATAATTTCACGTCACCTCCTACACAACAATGGGTTGTCAATGTTTTATCTCACAGAGTCCTAAATACAATTAGGATATCAACAATAGAAAAATCAATCAAATCCTAGACATGTATGCATTCTAAATAGTAAATGCAAAAAAAATGAATCAAACAATTAGATTCCACTACCTTCACCACAATAGCTTTCCATGATTTATCCATAAACATCTCTATCTTAAATTGTTATAATTCCATTTGTCCACAAAGGATTGTGACTTTTCCACTTTTACAGGAATTTTCAGCAGCAACATCACTCCACTATCTAAACTTTAATGAACACCATGGCTTTATGATGCTGCCAACACAACATTCAATCACCCTAAAAACTTAATTTAACACTAAAAAAATATGGGCATGAATTATAAAGATTTTAAAACCACTTATTTCTCTACGTTATTCCAACTAAAATTGGTTTCTCGAGATCACTAAGTGGAAAAATTATCACACAATCATTCCAATGGTCTATTTGTCCATTTTCTAGGGTCTATGTTTACACATTAAACATCTCAATTTATAATTTAATGGCCAAAGAGAGTTGTTCAAACTTGTTGTTTGTGAATACCCTTATAATTTTTCATTATTAAGTCCTTGTTTAATCATGGATATTATCAAGGATGGCTACTGTAATCCCAATAGATTATTTTTCCTTGAAATTTTTTAAGTAATCCAATTATACACTCCTATATAATACCACCACATTCAAAAAAAACACAAGATTTGTTCTCTCAATATTCGCAATTTTACTCAACATGCACAACCTTAATCCAAAAATTTACCCAAAGTTGAACCAACATTTGATCATTCTTTGGTACCAATGTGTAGCACCCACATGTGCTACTTCAAAAACTAGATACATTTTTTTTATTAATTCAATATACACTTGAAAAATTGTAATGAACCCATTGCTCTAAAAATACATTCATCAATAATTCACACTTGATTTTAATAATGTTTATTGCATTTACTTCCACAATGAATATCTTTTAATCAATATAGATGGTCTATTGAATTTATCTATGCTTAATAAATTCCAAATTACAATCATGAGACCTATGGATTTTGGACACACAAAAGGTTAATGCTCCAAATATTGGGCCATGGCTACCTCATTAACATTTACTCCATCAGAGCAAATTAATTCTTTTAGAATTTAGTCATGCATAGATGTCCAAGGTTTATATTCATGTCTAGATGTCTTCCTCAAGACTGTCATTCTAATCGTGCCCTCATAGATAACCAATTTGATCACTTCATCATCCAAAAATATATTGGTGGATTAATCATTAAAAATTTAATACTAAAAAAACTTTGGCATGGCTACTAAAGAGTCCAAAACCACCTCTTTCCCTAAGTTGTTGCAACTAAATTTGGTTTCTTGAGGTCACTAAGTGGCAAGATTATCACAGCCATTTTAGTGGAATGTTTGTCCATTTACAATTGTCTATGTTTACACATTCCAGAGCCCAATTTATAATTTAATGGCCAAAGAGAGTTGTTCAAAATTGTTGTTTATGAATAGACTTATACAAGTTTTCATTATCAAGTCCTTGTTTATTATGGATATCATCAAGGATGGCTACTACAATCCTACCAGATTAATTTTCCTTGAAATTATTTAATTAATACAATTGTAAACTCCTTAATAAGACCACCACTTTCAAATAAAATCCAAGTGTTGTTCTCTCAATGTTCACAATTTTTCTCAACATTAATCCAAAACTTTACCCAAACTCCAACTAACATTTGACCATTCTTTAATAGCAATGTGTAATACCCGCATGTGCTACTTCAAGAACTAGCTACATTTTTATTATTAATTCAATTTACGCATGCAAAATTGTAATGAAACCATTTGTCCAAAAATACAATCATAAATAATTCACACTTGATTTGAATACTGTATATTGCATTTACTTCCATAATTAATATTTTTTAATCAACTTAGATGGTCCATCGAATTTATCTATGCTTATCAAAAGGTTAATGCTCCAAAATTTAGGCCATGGTTACCTCATTAACCTTTACTCCATCAGACCAAGCTAATGCTTTCAAAATTTAGTCATGCATAAATGTCCAAGGTTTATATTCATGTCTATATGTCTTCCTCAACACTGGAATTCTAATCATGACCTCATAGACAACCACTTTGATCACATCATCATCTAAAAATATATAGGTGGGTCAATCATTTAAAATTTGACACTAAAAAAAACATGGGCATGGCTGCTAAAGAATCCAAAACCACCTCTTTCCCTAAGTTATTCCAACTAAAATTGGTTAAACAAGGTCACTGAGTGGCAAGATTATTACACAGCCATTCCAATGGTCTAGTTGTGCATTTTCAAGTGTATATGTTTACACCTTCCAGAGCCCAATTTATAATTTAATGGCCAAAGAGAGTTCTTCAAACTTTTTGTTTATTAATAGCCTTATAATTTTACATTATCATGTCCTTATTTAATCATGGATATTATCAAGAATGGCCACTATAATCCCAGTAGATTATTTTTCCTTGAGAAATTTTAAGTAATCCAATTATAAACTCGCTAATAAGACCACCAATTTCAAACAAAATCCAATAGTTTTTCTCTCAATGTTCACATTTGTACTCAACATGCATCACATTAATCCAAAAATTTACACAAAATTTAACCAACATTTTACCATTCTTTGATACTAATGTGTAGCACCCACATGTGCTACTTCCAAAACTAGCTACAATTTTTTATTAATTGAATTTATGCTTGCAAAATTGTAATGAACCTATTTCTCAAAAATACATTCATCAAGAATTCACACTTGATTTAAATAATGTTTATTGCATTTACATCCATAATTAATCTTTTTTAACTAATATAGATGGTCCATTGAATTTATCTATACTTATAAAAATCCAAATTACAACCATGGGGTATATGGATTTTGGACCCACATAAGGTTAATGATCCAAAATTTGGGCCATGGTTACCTCATTAGCCTTTACTCCATTAGACCAAGCTAATGCTTTCCAAATACAGTCATGCATAGATGTCCAAGGCTTATATTCATGTCTAGATGTCTTCCTCAAGACGATGATTCTAATCATGCCTTCATAGACAACCACTTTGATAACTTCATCATCCAAAAATACATAGGTGGCTTAATCATTTAAAATTTCATTCCATTTCATAGGGTGTTAAGTCTACTATCATGATTAATATAGCCCACAATAATTAACCATAGAAATTAAAATGAATACAATAACCTCCTCTAAGCTTCTTTAGCAATGCATTTTATCTTGGTAGTTTTATGGTACAACAACCATCAACATTAGTTTTGTTTTCATAGATATAAAAATGTAGGGGAAGTTATTGCCCTTAACAATTCGGTGACAACATGTTCCTTTATCCTTTTACCCAATTATACATGGCATCATCTCCCGCTATGGGAAGTGGGCTTGGGTGGTTGACAATGAGTATTACCCCATTCATATGACTGAGTGTCATAATGACACATGTTGACCTTTAAATTTCTCATCTCCTTACATAGCTCAGTCCCTATGTTGCATAATAAAAGTATTAAATGTGATGCTACAAAAGTGCACCACATGGATAGAAGAGATTACTTTGTAGCCTCGCAGTTCTAATCTTTATGCCAACTCTCTTTTCCATTATGAGGCGTGAGTTTGAGAGATCATGACAAGTGTCTAGCAGCGAGTGGCTTGTAGCCTCATGGTCCTTTGTTCTAATACCAATTTGATTATGACTATGAGAGTGAAAGTAAGCAAAAAGATGACACATGGTTGACAATGATTGCCTCGTTGTCTCATAATGCTTGACTAATTTTTGACTTTGTGACTTATGAATTGCGAGAGTGTGAAGAGAATAAACATGAAACAAACTTTTCAAGGCAAAATATTGCCTTAGAAATTATTATAACCAACTAATTTCAGGTTGTGATGATGACACATGTCAAGCCTTGTATAATTTGGTAATAAAATTTGTAAACAATTAAGTCAAATTTGACCAAAGAACATACGTCCAAACTTAACACCTGGTGGTTGTTCAAAACACTTGTTTCCAAGTGCAAATAAGTGTGAGTATGCTTGATAAGGCATATATTAAATCAAAAAATTGACTAAGTTAAAAATAAATTGAAAGGGGCATCCCTGATATGTATTGCAAGAAAGAAACAATGTTGATACCAATGTTATATGACTTAGCAAAATTGTATTGTACCTTATAAAAATAGGTGCAAGGGAAAATAACTAAGTCCTCAAGTTCTTCATAACTGAAGGATGACTTGACGATGAACTATGAGGCTCGTCTACAAATAGAGATAAATATAACCTTTTGCCCAAATGATATTTTCCTGCGATAGGTTCTAGAGATGTATTTTGGCCTGAGAATTTAGAAATGAGAAAGGCTTAAAGCAAGGGGATTAGGTTTTTTAATTATAATGAATTATAACCATAACATACTTGGCTGAAGCTAAAGACATGGGTGACTAAACCCAAGCTCGTTTATCTAACCCACATTGCAATAATGGTACCCATCATATCTCTTTCTAAACTATTCTACTTTAAAGCATTGTTACACTCTTTCTAAAGAGGTCAACTGAATTATAAGGATGCAACTCAAATCTGATTTCATCTATCATTATTCAAATATATAATAGGACATTATAACCATCCCATTTTTTTTTTAATTTTTTTTTTTTGCATTATTCACTACAATTAAACTACACTTAAATTTCTATCCGAGTCGTTATCAATGACAAGAATATAGACTTAGAAAAAAAAACACTTGAATATTTTAATTTAAGCATTGGATGAATGGGCCATAAACATAGGGAGAATGGCCAAACACATAACATAATAACAAAAATTCATAAAAGAATTGATAACCAACTAAACTTGAAAAGCAGAGGCGCAACGGTTATAAAAGATATAGAAATTTTCAACGAGATTTAGTTGCATTAAAAATCGATTGAAATTTTCAACGAGATTTAGTTGCATTAAAAATCGATTGTTCTGCATGGATGCTGTTGCTTAGTGAGTTGATAGTAGTATGAAATCATTAAAGAAAGGAACAGATGCCACCAGCGCCGCTCAAGAAAGAGTCCAGAGAAAGCCAGAGAAAGATAGCAAATGTCGTCGAATGAAGGCAGAGCCAGCGCACCAAACTGAATTAGTATTTGCAGAAAACTTTTCCATTATCACTGCTATGATTTGCGATGAGGAAGGAAAAAAATCTACAAATATCATCTCAATCATTCAAAACAAGAAACACTATCACTACCACTACAGGAGGAAGCTGCGCTTGCAATTGCGAATTTGGAAAAAATAATAGGAAAGATGGCAAAGTGTAAGGCGGTGCTAATTCTGATGATGATGATTTTTATAGTGTTAAGTAGCAGTGGTAGTGTAAATGCACACAGGAGCCGTCTGCCACGAGGGCCTCAACCTCCAATAGGTCCACGCCGCTGCACTAATTACCCAGGCCCTGCCCCGCCCGGTGCTCCCTGCATTCGACCTCCGCCTCGACCTCGCCAGTCCGTCCTGTTCGATAATAATAACAATTAATATGCTTGTTTTCCAATGGAATTGGCTGAGGATTATTCTAAACAAATCTTCGCCGCCGTTTCTGTTACTGATTAAATAAAAGCTTATATTAAGTTGTTTGTTTTCAAATATATCACATGATATAATCTTTTGGCTGTTTTAATAGCGTTATTATATTTTCATTTGCTTCTTACAATGTAATTTTGATATTCGCAGAGTTTTCATTTACTATGCAATTCTATTATTTTCAATTTCCTTCATAAATCTGTAATGAAAAATCTCTTTTAAAGGCATTAACAGAAAATTCCTTCAGATTTTCGAGATAGAAATGAAAAGGTAATGCTCGAACATTATTTAAACTGAAAATTCAGTGATCTTAAATAGACATTTTGAAATTAGTGTGTTCTTTAAATTTTAGTGCATTACACGCCATTATAATAGCCACTTATAGAATAACCGAGTTCTAATGGAAAATTTCTTGTTACAAACCCACCAATGGAAAATATGGGTCCATGTAAGCATTTGTTTTTCTTATTTTGGCCTCGATAAATGTCATTGGAAATTAAAGCATTAAATTAATGTTGCTATAGTGTGTGAACACTTTTTATTGCTATAAAATTATGGACCTAGCGCAGCCATCTGGTTTTGAAAACACAAGTTCTATTCCAGATATCATGTTGAATTTACATATCATGGATTTGCAGAATTACGTTAAGGTTCTCAACAAATTTGATTTGTGCCGAATAGGTTAATCAAACTGTTTTCACAATACCAATCAAATACATTGATATGACGGTAAATCTCATACATAGTGTCAAGAAATTAAAAAAATTGTGTATCAAAAACAAAAAAAATTATACAACAAATTGGCATAATCATGTACTGAAAGGTCACTCCCTTAATATTACTTGTGAGCCAGCTGACACTTGGATTATAAAAAAACATTTTGTTTATTTTTCTCTCCTTCTACCTTCAACGTCAGTATGGTCTATAAGAAAGTTGTGGTGGGCAAAAGTTAGTGGTAAAAGCACGATTCAGTCTTCTCAATGGGTATTCCAAAAATTTGATGAGGAATGACAATTATAGTTACACATGGAAGAAAACACATATAAAACAAATGATACTACTGCAACAACGTCTCCAAAAATAAACCCAATTTCTTCTGGCGATTTTCTAATGGCAGGTGCTCTTGCCTCTTCACTCTCTTTAACTCCTCCCTGCTCCAAATAATCCCATTTTGAAGACATCATTCCAAGAAATATCTTTAAGAACCCAGTGTTTTGGAACGAAAGGATTCATATGAAATTGAAAGATTCAAAGTGCAATATTCCCAGAAGAACGAATAAATTGATCTGATGAACAAAATGATGTTAAATAATAGTTAGTAGAAAATGCAAATGAAATAGAAACTCGCAATGACTCTAGACATGGATATGGCTTTATGAAAGAAGTGGCAATGATGTCTCCCCATCGATATACTAGCTTAGATGCATTGAAATTTCGGGTAGGGATTCATTCGATAAAGTTGAGTTGCTTTTGTTCCCAATTGCAAGTAGGTTAAGAATAATGATACAAACCCTCGATACCACTGTAATATCCCCTTTCAGTAGGGAATATCTAAACACAAAAACTCTGAACAAAGATACAATCCCTATTGAAATAAATTCAGAAGATAACAATAATATAGTCTCTCAATAGCAAATCACAAATCTTATCACTTGTCCTTATAGACTATTACAAATACAGTCCTCTCTTATGCATATAAAAATATGAAATACAGTCTTGAAAACCCTGGCTTTGTAAATCTAGAAATTGAGTTTGAATCTGGAAATTCTGTCTCGGCTTGCTATGTCGAACACAGAGTCGCCAGCGTCGGTCGATATACTGCCGACGTCGGTCACTGTCGGTCCTTCTTTGCCGACATCGATCTTCAGTCAGCCGATGTCGGTCACTGAGGATCTCTATCTGTCGAGGTCGGTGTCTGTGTGAATCTGTACGGACCTATACGATCTTCGTACGGCCGCCAATTAAGTACAACCTGTCTGTATTCAACCCTGGATCTGAAGATATATAGCTCTAATACAGAAGATATCTATCTGTATAATTTATTGAATCAAAACATAAAGAAATAAATACCTGGAATATCTGTAATAACTTTTGTGTGAAGTTATCTCTCAACCCTATAAATTCTGTGATAACTTCTGGATGAAGCTATCTCTCAATTTGGCAATAGATTAGCTGATATGTCACAGCCTCTGAATTTCACACACTGAAGAGGGAACATTCTCCAATGCAAATGGAATCCTGGAACCCGAGGCTCAGTCTTCACAGAAGAAATTCTTTAAAATCAATAATCAATAATCAATGGCTAATCAATAATGGCCTTCATGAGAAACCCTTATACCCTCAAAATATATGCTTGCCCTAATTAGGGTTTTATTAAATTAGCATTAGGGTTTCTAAATTAAAATTAGACCAAATAATTAATATTTGATTAAATCAATCAAATATTAATATCTCCCTCAATACATGTCCAATTGAGCCCAAACGAAAGCCAATTGGAAAAATTCTGCTAAACGAAGCCACGCCAATCTCCATCAAGACCCTCTAACCATCTTATTAGCCTACAAGGGTTGCATAATAGGCTAACCATGAACTCAGAACATGTCAACTAAAAAGGGGACATGACAATCGGCCCCTCCTAGAATTGCTTGCCCTCAAGCAATCACTGAATGACAAATTAATCAATCCACCTGGATCCCAAATGTAATCATGACCTCCACCCCTGTCAATTAACACGAACTCCATGCCATGTCCATCCCAACTCTCATCTAATGGCGTCACATCATCTCTAGTACTAAGATAAGCACCCCAACATCCAATCCATAAATGAAAATCAGCAAGCAAACTCCTTACCTGAATATTATCTAAAACTGGATTGTGAAGGCTAGAAATAGTCATATCATCATCAACTTGTGACCCGACTGTAACAGAAAGTTGAGTCCCCACCACATGTGACATCTCCTAAACTGAACTCACCTCAAGACCAAGCTCGTCCTCATACCTCTCCTGCATTGGTGCCAATGTGCACTTGTCATCGCACTCTATCATGTCATGTGGTATAGGTACCTCCATCTGATGAAAAAACATATATCTGAAGCTGCTGCCCCATATTGCCTTAAGAATGTGTGTCTTCCCATCAACATCAAATAGAACCTCCATGTCCTTGAGACGAAGAGTAACTTCCTCAAATGAATGAAGCCACTTCATACCCAAGACTAAGTCTATATCCCCCATGTTCACCACATAATAATCAGCCTTGAACTCATAGTTGTTCAAGCGCAATGGGAGGTCTCTAATCATACGCTCACACTTAAGAGTGTGACCATTGGCTACCTTAACCCTGATGCCCTCAAAATATTTGGTAGTGAGTCCACGCTTCTCCACAAATCTAGCATCTATGAAATTATGTGTGGCTCCTGTATCAAGAAGGGAGATAACCTTTTGCCCTGCCAAAACTCCACAGAGTCTGAATGACTCATCTAACTAAATACTAGATAGGCGTGCCTCCTGTATGTGAAGCTCTAACTCTGGCTTTGCCTTAGGCCCTGAACCGTCTACCTCTGCCCCCTCAGAACTATTCTGTTGTTCGAAATCCTCTGAATCCAAATCCTCATAATATGCCCACATCACACGATTTGCCTTGCCCTTAGGCCTCAAAGGACAATCGTGATGGATATCATATGGACCTTTGCAGTAGAAGCAAAACTTCTTCCTACGTAGATCATTAAGTGCCTCACGATCCAAAGGTGGTGCTGTTGGATTGGCCTTTGAATCATTTTTAACCCCAGATTTATCTATGTTAAAATCCAGTCTCTCTGTATTCATGTTAAAGCCCTTACTGTCCCTGGATGAATAAGTACCTCTAGAGTTAGATCTGCTTGATGGGGCTGCCATCTCCATACTACGTGCCTTCTTCATTGCTTCCTATAATGAAGGAGGATCAAAGCCTTTGATCCAACCTCTCAATGGTTCTGTCAATCCCTCCATGAAAAGTACTACAAGTCACCTCTCTGAAATGTCAGGAACCATAACTGATAACTTCTGGAAGACACCAATGTAAGACTCTAGACTCCCACTCTGGCACAACTGAGCTAACTCTCTGAAATAGGACTCTGGATCCCTCCTGTCAAAATGCTCTACCAGCCTATCCACAAACTCCTGATAAGATGTGATCCGATCATGATGGAGTGTCACCATCCCGTGGTGCCACCAATCGTGAGCTACTCCCTCAAGATGTAGTGTCGCATATTTGATAGCATCTTCCTCGGCCATCAAACGCAATGTGAGAAAGGTGTCCAACTTACTAACCCAGACCTGTGCTGTGAGCTTACCACTACTATTGAACATCGCGAGTGTGAGCCTGCTCGTAGCATGCTTAAGATCATTGTTCTGGTGTCTAGGTCTATCTGCTATTCTGGAGTGGGCCCGCTGGGGTCTCTAATTAATCATAACATACCACTGTAATATCCCTTTAGATATCAAAACAAAAAGCTCTGAATTGCTTATCCAAATTTTTGCAAAAATATCTTCGAATAGATAAATAAATCACAGTATAATCTCTTATTTATTTTCTCATAAGCTTACAATAGAGGTCCTCTGTCAAGTATACAAAGAATATTGAAAGTACGGCCTTAATAGCCTGAATATTTTGCAAACTAGGAAAGAACTTTGGATCTGGTACGTCTTGGCCTGCTATGTAAAAAACACAGTCGCCGACGTCAGTTATACCACATAGTGTGCATAGTTTGCCCCAGAACTAACAGGGCATGGTTTAGTAGGCTTTCCATACTACAAAATGTTAGTCATCTGATGTTTTACGGTTTATAAAAAGGTATGTTTCATCTTGTTCACATAATCCATAATGTAAAGATTATTATACACTTTCAGCTTTATTTATGTACATATATCGAATCCTTCCTTGTTATACTCTAGACTTCTATGCATATTTCAAGGTTCATTTTAGATTGGGACTTTATTTCAAGGCAGTGTAAGGATATTATTTTTTATTAGTACATAACTATTAAAGCAAAAAACAATTAACATTTTTTCTAATTTTTAATACGATTGAAAAAAATCACCATATTATGAGAATATTATATTGAACAAACCATTTTTTAAATGTAGATATCTTATCTCATAATGAAATGTAATTAGAGAATAATTTCAATAAACATATAAAAAACAACGTAGTTGATATAATAAATAAAACATTGTTATAATTGGAATTAAAAGTGTATTTGTCAGATCTAGTAAAAATATCTTAAATATATTTGTCTGAAAAATGTGGAGAGAATATTTTGAATCTTAAATAAATTTTTTTTTTGGATTACGTATATGAATATTTGACATTGTTGGCACTAATTAAAAAGTTCAAGAATATTTCATTTTCTTGTTTAAATATAAAAATCTTGATAAATTATATTAGACTTCATTGATATATATAATATTTTTAAAATTTATTTTTGTATTTACAGCATGGAGCCAATGATAAATTATTATGAATTGATTGATATATCAGATACAACAATCATTGATTCAATTATTAGCCACCTAAATGAGAAAGATGTTTATGGGCCACTCAAAACTATTACAACAAATAGCAACGATTTCTATTACTCAAAACTATTTGAATTAATGCAACACATGCTTACGTGCACCCCACTTCTAATGCATAAAGTTACACAAATATAATATCATTTATAATTACAAGCAATAATAATAACAATGTCAAAATTCTCACCACAATAGAAGCGTGTAATCATTGTGTATCTCATATACAATTGCTTTCAAGTAATGTAACTATCTCATGTAGAAACATTTCTAACATGACATAAATGAATCTATTGCATGGCCATATTATTAAAAATAAATAACTTTACATCATGTTTCAACTTATGAATAAGGTTCATGCAATACACATGGATCTTGAAAGAACATACAAATTCCTTCATGAAAAAGCATTCAATCAATATAGTGAATGACCAAATGACCCATAAGTTTTAGATTTGTGTAAATTTTGTGAGGTCCAAAAATTATTGTACTTTGTAACATATAGCAAGTTTTGAAATTAATAGCATATTATTAATACTAAACAATTCTTACTTGAGATTTTCCATTAGATTAAAAAAGTTACATTTCATATAGAATGATGTTAATATGTAAATAGATCAAATAGATGTCGTATAACTGAATATAAATTACAGATCACTCTATAACTACATCAAATTTTTGGACATACAATATAATATTATATAGCAATGCACACAAAGATCAAAATAATCTTTAAATTTCCTTGTCAAAAATAATAAGACCAATACATTGACCAATATTATAATATACTAAAATACAATATTATATATCTAAACATGGTATATATCAATTACATGTCAAATATCACCGTAAACTAGTAATAGAGATAATTGATAGCTAAATTTCAACCATCTAGCAATAGAAATAAATCTATAGTTATTGTAAATGTTGTCATAGATCAATTAGATAGAAAATTATCTACTATTAATTAACTAGCATTAGAAATACAAACCCAAAAAACTAAGACTAGAATATACTCATGTCAAGAACATCATCCATCATACATCCAAAAGAGGAGGAAGCTTTAAAAGTGTCAACACATTTGTATGCAACTAAAAAATTTGTAATAATACATATTTTTAAGTAAGTTTTAAAATCATTAAACATTCCAATATAAATATGAAAAGTTGAATAAAGTAGACAAGAGAAGCCAGACACTAAACCTGAACAAACTATGCTTCTCACTAAAGGACAAAAGATTGTGTTGACATCTTATCTATGGGTTAAATTAGGGCTGGTTAATGGAGCCATTAGAGAAATTGTTCACATATTCATCAAGAGAAGGCTCAAGAAAAATAATTTCACATCACCTCCTACAAAACAATGGGTTGTCAATGTTTTATCTCACAGAGTCCTAAATACAATAAGGATAACAACAATAGAAAAATCAATCAAATCCTAGATATGTATGCATTCTAAATAGTAAATGCAAAAAATATTAGTCAAACACTTAGATTCCACTGCCTACACCAAAATAGGTTTCCATGATTTATCCACAAACATCTCTATCTTAAATTTTTATAATTCCATTTGTCCACAAAGGATTGTCACTTTTCCCCTTTTACAAGAATTTTAAGCAATAACTTAACTCCACTATCTAAACTTTAATGAACACCATGGCTTTATGATGCTGCCAACACAACATTCAATCACCCTCCAAACTTAATTTAACACTAAAAAAATATGGTCATGAATTCTAAAGAGTTTAAAACCACTTATTTCTCTATGTTATTCCAACTAAAATTTGTTTCTCGAGATCACTAAGTGGAAAAATTATCACACATTCATTCCAATGGTCTATTTGTCCATTTTCTAGGGTCTATGTTTACACATTCAACATCTCAATTTATAATTTAATGGCCAAAGAGAGTTGTTCAAACTCGTTGTTTCTGAATACCCTTATAAGTTTTCATTATTAAGTCCTTGTTTAATCATGGATATTATCAAGGATGGCTAATGTAATCCCAATAGATTATTTTTCCTTGAAACTTTCTAAGTAATCCAATTATACACTCCTATATAATACCACCACATTCAAACAAAATACAAGAGTTGTTCTCTCAATATTCATAATTTTACTCAACATGCACAACCTTAATCCAAAAATTTACCTAAAGTTGAACCAACATTTGACCATTCTTTGGTACCAATGTGTAGCACCCACATGTGCTACTTCCAAAGCTAGATACATTTTTTTTATTAATTCAATATACACTTGCAAAATTGTAATGAACCCATTGCTCTAAAAATACATTCATCCAGAATTCACACTTGATTTCAATAATGTTTATTGCATTTACTTCCATAATGAATGTCTTTTAATCAATTTATATGGTCTATTGAATTTATCTATACTTAATAAATTCCAAATTATAATCATGAGACCTATGGATTTTAGACACACAAAAGGTTAATGCTCCAAATGTTGGGCCATGTTTACCTCATTAACATTTAGTCCATCAGAGCAAATTAATTCTTTCCAAATTCAGTCATGAATAGATGTCCAAGGTTTATATTCATGTCTAGATGTCTTCCTCAAGACCGTCATTCTAATCGTGCCCTCATATGTAACCAATTTGATCACTTCATCATCCAAAAATATATTGGTGGATTAATCAATAAAAATTTAATACTAAAAAAACTTTGGCATGGCTACTAAAGAGTCCAAAACCACCTCTTTCCCTAATTTGTTGCAACTAAATTTGGTTTCTTGAGGTCACTGAGTGGCAAGATTATCACAGCCATTCTAATGGACTGTTTGTCCATTTACAAGTGTTTATGTTTACACATTCCAGATCCCAATTTATAATTTAATGGCTAAAGGGAGTTGTTCAAATTTTTTTTTTATGAATAGCTTTATACAAGTTTTCATTATCAAGTCCTTGTTTAATCATAGATATCATCAAGGATGGCCACTACAATCCTAGCAAATTATTTTACCTTGAAAAATTTTAAGTAATCCAATTATAAACTCCTTAATAAGACCACCACTTTCAAACAAAATCCAAGAGTTGTTATCTCAATGTTCACATTTTTACTCAACATGCACAACATTAATCCAAAACCTTACCCAATGTCCAACCAACATTTGACCATTCTTTGATAACAATGTGTATCACCCACATGTGCTACTTCCAAAAATAGCTACAATTTTTTTATTAATTCAATTTACGCATGCAAAATTGTTATGAAACCATTTCTCCAAAAATACATTCATAAATAATTCACACTTGATTTCAATAATGTATATTGCATTTACTTCCATAATTAATCTCTTTTAATCAATATAGATGGTCCATTGAATTTATCTATGCTTATCAAAATCCAAATTACAATCATGGGACCTATGGATTTTGGACCCATAAAAGGTTAATGCTACAAAATTTGGGCCATGGTTACCTCATTAACCTTTACTCCATCATACCAAGCTAGTGCTTTCCAAATTCAGTCATGCATAAATGTCCATGGTTTATATTCATGTCTAGATGTCTTCCTCAAGACCATCATTCTAATCATGCCCTCATAGACAACCACTTTGATCACTTTATCATCCAAAAATATATAGGTGGATTAATCATTTAAAATTTAACACTAAAATAAATTGGGCATGGCTGCTAGAGAATCCAAAACCACCTCTTTCCCTAAGTTATTCCAACTAAAATTGGTTAAACAAGGTCACTGAGTGGCAAGATTAGTACACAGCCATTCTAATGGTCTATTTGTCCATTTTCAAGGGTCTATGTTTACACATTCCAGATCCCAATTTATAATTTAATGGCCAAGGAGAGTTGTTCAAACTTGTTATTTATGAATATCCTTATAATGTTTCATTATCAATTCCTTGTTTAACCATAAATATTATCAAGCATGGCCACTATAATCCCAGCAGATTATTTTTCCTTAAAAACTTTTAAGTAATTCAATTATAAACTCCTTAATAAGACCACCACTTTCAAACAAAATCCATTAGTTTTTCTCTCAATGTTCACATTTTTTCTCAACATGCACAACATTAATCCAAAAATTTACCCAAACTCCAACCAACATTTTACCATTCTTGGATACCATTGCATAGCACCCACATGTGCTACTTCTAAAAATAGCAACATTTTTTTATTAATTCAATTTATGCTTGCAAAATTGTAATGACCCCACTTCTCAAAAATACATTCATCAAGAATTCACACTTGATTTAAATAATATTTATTGTATTTACTTCCATAATTAATCTTTTTTAACTAATATAGATGGTCTGTTGAATTTATCTTTGCTTATCAAAATCCAAATTACAATCATGGGGCCTATGGATTTTGGTCCCATAGAAGTTTAACACTCCAAAATTTGGGCCATGGTTACCTCATTAACCTATAATCCATTAGACCAAGCTAATTCTTTCCAAATTCATTCATGCATAGATGTCCAAGGTTTATATTCATGTCTAGATGTCTTCCTCAAGACTATCATTCTAATCATGCCTTCATAGACAACCTCTTTGATCACTTCATCATCCAAAAATACATAGGTGGCTTAATCATTTAAAATTTCATTCCATTTCATAGGGTGTTAAGTCTACAATCACGATTAATATATCCCACAATAATTATCCATAGAAATGTAAATGAATACAATAACCTCCTCTAAGCTTCTTTAGCAATGCATGTTATCTTTTTAGTTTTATGGTAGGACAACCATCAACATTAGTTTTTTTTTCATAGATCAAAAAATGTAGGGGAAGTTATTGCCCTTAACAATTCGGTGACAACATGTTACCTTATCCTTTCGCCCAATTATACATGGCATCATCTCCCGCTATGGCAAGTGGGCTTTCACAATTTACAATGAGTATTACCCCATTCATGTTACCGAGTGTCATAATGACACATGTTGACCTTTAAATTTCTCATCTCCTTACATAACTCAGTCCCTATGTTGCATAATCAAAGTATTAAATGTGATGCTAAAAAAGTGCACCACATGGATAGAAGATATTACTTTGTAGCCTTGCAGTTCTTAGCTTTGTGCCAACTCTCTTTTGCATTGTGAGGTGTGAGTGTGAGAGATCATTACAAGTGTCTAGCAGTGAGTGGCTTGTAGCCTCATGGTCCTTTGTTATAATGCCAATTTTATTATCACTATGAGAGTGAAAGTAAGCAAAAATATGACACGTGGTTGACAATGATTGCCTCATTATCTCATAATGCTTGGCTGAGTTTTGACTTTGTGACTTACGAATTGCGAGAGTGTGAAGAGAATAAACATGAAACAAACTTTTCAAGGAAAAATATTGCATTTGAAAATATTATAACGAACCGGTTTCATGTTGGGATGATATCACATGTCAATCCTTGAATAATTTTGTAATAAAAGCTATAAACAATTATGTCAAGATTAGACCAAAGAAAATACATCAAAACTTAACTCCTGTTGGTTGTTCAAAACACTTGTTTCCAAGTGCAAATAAGTTTGAGTATGCTTGATTAGGCATAGATTAACTCAAAAAGTTCACTATGTTAAAAATAAATTGAAAGGGGCATGCTTGATATGGATTGCAAGAAAGAAACAATGTTGATACCAATGTTATGTGACTTAGGAAAAGTGTATTGTACCAAGTAAAAATAGGTGCAAGGGAAAATTACTAATTTCTCAAATTTTCATAACTGAAGGATGCCCTGAAGATGAACTATGAGGCTCATCTAGAAAAAGAGACAAATATAACCTTTTGCCCAAATAATATTTTATTGGTATAGATTCCAAATATGTATTTTGGCCTGAGAATTTAGAAATGAGAACGGCTTAAAGCAAGGGGATCAAGTTTTTTAATTATAATGAATTCTAACCATAACATACTCTGCTGAAGCTAAAGACATCAGTGACTAAACCGAAGCTAGTTTATCTAAGCCGCATTGCAATAATGGGTACCCATCATATCCCTTTCTAAACTATTCTACTTTAAAGCATTATTGCACTTTTTGTGAGGAGGTCAACTGAATTATAAGGCTGCAATTCAAATCTGGTTTCATCTATAATTATTCAAATAAATAATACGACATTATAACTATACTAAAATATTTTATTTTATTTTTGGCATTATTCACTGTAATTAAATTACACTTAAATTTTATCTGAGTCATTATCAATGACAAGAATATAGACTTAGAAAACAAAACACTTGAATATTTTAATTTAAACATTGGTTGAATGGGCCATAAACATAGGGAGAATGGCCCAACACATAACATTATAACAAAAATTCTTAAAAGAATTGATAATCAACGAAACTTAAAAGGCAGAGGCGCAACGGTTATAAAAGATATAGAACTTTTCAACCAGATTTAGTTGCATTAAAAATCGATTGTTCTGCATGGATGTTGTTGCTTAGTGAGTTTATAGTAGTATGTAATTATTAAAGAAAGGAACAGATGTCACCTGTGCCGCTCAAGAAAGAGTCCAAAGAAAGCCAGAGAAAGATAACAAATGTCGCCGAATGAAGGCAGAGCCAGCGCACCAAACTGAATTAGTATTTGCGGAAGACTTTTCCACTTTCACTGCTATGACTTGCGATGAGGAAGGAAAAAACTCTATAAATATCATCTCAATCATTCAAAACCAGCAACACTATCACTACCACTACAGGAGGAAGCTGCGCTTGCAATTGCGAATTTGGAAAAAATAATAGGAAAGATGGGAAAGTGTAAGGCGGTGCTGATTCTGATGATGATGATTTTTGTAGTGTTAAGTAGCAGTGGTAGTGTAAATGCACACGGGAGCCGTCTGCCACGAGGGCCTCAACCTCCAATAGGTCCACGCCGCTGCACTAATTACCCAGGCCCTGCCCCTCCCGGTGCTCCCTGCATTCGACCTCCACCTCCACCTCGCCAGTCCGTCCTGTTTGATAATAATAACAATTAATATGCTTGTTTTCCAATGGAATTAGCTGAGGATTATTCTAAACAAATCTTCGCCCCCGTTTCTTTTACTGATTAAATAAAAGCTTATATTAAATTGTTTGTTTTCAAATATATCACATGATATAATCTTTTGGCTGTTTTAATAGAATTACTATATTTTCATTTGCTTCGTTTACAATGTAATTTTCATATTCGCAGATATTTCATGTAGCATGCAATTCTATTTTTTTCACTTTCCTTCATAACTCTGTAATGAAAAATCTATATGAAAGGCATTAACAGAAAATTCCTTCTGACTTTCTAGATAGAAATGAAAAGGTGATGCTTGAAAATTAGTTAAACTGAAAATTCAGTGATTTTAAATACACATTTAGAAATTAATGTGCTCTTTAAATGTTAATGAATTATGAACCATTATAATAGCCATTGATAGAATAACTGAATTCTAATGGATAATTTATTGTTACAAACCCACAAATGGAAAATATGGCTTCATGTAAGCATTTATTTCATTTGCTTGTTTAATATTTGTTTGGATTATGTATATGAATATTTTACATTGTTGGCACTAATTAAAAGGTTCATAAATATTTCATTTGTTTGTTTAATTTTAAATCTTTTGATAAATTATATTAAACTTTATTGATATATATAATATTATAAGATTTTTAAACATTTTTTTTTGTATTTATAACATGGAGTCAATGAGAAATTACTATGATTTGATTGATATATCAGATACAACATTTATTGATTCAATTATTATCCACCTCAACTAGATAGATTTTTATGGATCATTCAAAACTGCTACAACAAAGAACAATGATTTCTATTCCTAAAAACCATTTTAGTCAATGCAACACATGGTTACGTGCACCCCCATTCTAATGCATAAAGTTACACAAATATAATTACAAGTAATAATAAGAACAATGTCAAAATTCTCACCACAATATATGCATGTAATCATTTTATATCTCATATATAATTGCTTTCAAGTAATGTAACTACCTCATGTCAAAATTCTCACCACAATATATGCATGTAATCATTTTATATCTCATATATAATTGCTTTCAAGTAATGTAACTACCTCATGTAGAAACATTTTTAACACGACATAAATGTATATACTACAAAACCATATTGTTAAAAATAAATAAGTTTACATCATATTTCACCTTATGAATAAGGTTCATGCAACACACGAGGATCTTGAAACAATGTACAAATTCCTTCATGAAAAAACATTCGACCAATATAGTGAATGACCAAATGACCCATAGGTTTTAGATTTATGTATATTTTGTGAGGTCCAAAAATTATTGTACTTTCTTAAATATAAAAGGTTTTAAAATTAATAGTATATTATTATTACTAAAATATTCTTACTTGAAAGTTTCATTTAGATTAAAAATGATACATTTCATGTAACATGTGTGTTAATATGTAGATAGATTGAATATATGTTGTATATCTGAACATAAACGAAATCTCACACTATAACTACATCAAAAAAAAATTGGCATACAGTATAATATTATAATGCAATGCACACAAGGTCAAAATAATGTTCAAATGTCCTTGTAAAAAATAATAAGACCAATATATTGACCAATATCATAATATACTGAAATATAATATTATAATTTCAATGTACCAACTCAGCTACAATGAAATTTGGGGTAGGGATTCATTGGATAAAGCTGAATTTATTTTTTTCCCAATTACAAGTAGGTTAAAATAAATTAAACAAATCATCAAAGTTATGGTGTGCACAGTTTGCACCAGAACTGACAAGCTATGGTTAAGAAGGGTTTTGATACTACAAAATGTTCATCATCTGATGTGATAGCATTTATAAAAAGGGATGTTTCATCTTGTTCACACAATCTATATCATAAAAATTATGATACAAGATTACCTTGAATCCTTCCTTTTTATACTCGAGACTTTTATGCATATTTCAAGGTTAGGTTGGAACTTTGTCTCCAACGATTGTAAAGATATTGCTTTTATTAGTACATAACTACTAAAGCAAAAAACAAGTAACATTTTTTCTAATTTTTAATATGATGAAAAATAAATCACCTTATTATGAGAATATTGGATTGAACAAACTATTCTTTAAATGCATATATCTTATCTCATAATGAAATTCAATTAGAGAATAATTTCAATAAACATATACAAAAACAATTTGTTTGATAAAATAAAACAAACATTATTAGAATTGGAATTAGAAGTGTATGTGTTAGGGGTAGTACAAATATCTTAAATATATTTATCTAAAAAATTTATAGAGAACATTTAGAATCTTAAATAATATTTTGCTTGGATTATGTATATGAATATTTGACATTGTTGGCACTAATCAAAAGGTTCACGAATATTTCATTTGTTTGTTTAATTTAAATCTCTTGATAAATTATATTAGACATCACTGATATATATAATATTATAATATTTTTAAACTTTATTTTTGTATTTATAGCATGGATCCAATGAGAAATTAATATTATTTGATTGATATATCAGATAAAACATTCATTGATTCAATTATTAGCCACCTCAATGAGACAGATGTTTATGGGCCACTCAAAACTGCTACAACAAATTCATGTGATTTCGATTACTCTAAACCTTTTTAATCAGTTCAACACATGCTTATGTGCACCCCCATTATATTAAATAAAATTACACAAATATAATTTCATTTATAATTACAAGCAATAATAATAACAATGGAAAAATTCTCACCACAATAGATGCATGTAATCATTTTGTATCTCATATACAATTGGTCTCAAGTAATGTAACTACCTCATGTAGAAACATTTCTAACATGTCATAAACAAATCTATTGCATTACCATATTGTTAAAAATAAATAAGTTCACATCATGTTTCACCCTATGAATAAGGTTCATGTAAACCACATGGATCTTGAAAGAATGTACAAATTCCTTCATAAAAAAGCATTCGACCAATATAGTGAATGACCAAATGACCCATAGGTTTTAGATTTACGTAAAATTTGTGAGGACAAAAAATTATTGTACTTTGTAACATATACCAATTTTTGAAATTAATAGCATATTATTAATACTAAAATATTCATACTTGAGATTTTCCATTAGATTAAAAAAGATACATTTCATCTAGAATGTATGTTAATATGTACATAGATCAAATAGATGTCATATATCTGAATATAAATGACATCTCACACTATAACTACATCAATTTTTTTGGATATGCAATATAATGTTATAATGCAATGCACATAGAGGTCAATATAATGTTCAAATTTCCTTATGAAAAGTAATAAGACCAATTTTTTATTCCCAATTGCAAGTAGGTTTAAAAAAATGATACAAATCCTCAAAGTTATGGTGTGCATAGTTTTCCATAGAACTGCTAGGCCATGGTTAAGTAGGGTTTTGATACTAAAAAATTTTAGTCATCTGATGTGGTAGGGTTTATAAAAAGGGATGTTTCATCTTGATCACATAATCTATAGTATAAAGATTATGATACACTTCCACATTTATTTATTTGCATATCTCGAATCCTTCCTTGTTATACTCTAGACTTCTATGCATATGTCAAGGTTCATTTTATATTGGAACTTTATCTTGAGGTATTGTAAGATATTTTTAATTAGTACATAACTATTAAATCAAAAAACAATTAACATTTTTTCTAGTTTTCAATATGATTAAAAAAATCACCATATTATGAGAATACTATATCTAACCAATCATTTTTTAAATGTATATATCTTATCTCATAATGAAAATCAATTAGAGAATAATTTCAATGAACATATACAAAAATAAGTTGCTTGATAAAATAAAACAAACATTGTTAGAATTGGAATTAGAAGTGTATGTGGCCGGGGTAGTACATATAACTTAAATATATTTATCTAAAAAATGTTAAATTTCATTTGTTTGTTTGATTTTAAATTTCATTTGCTTGTTTGATTTTAAATTTCATTTGCTTGTTTAATTTTAAATTTCTTGATAAATTATATTAAAATTCATTGATATATATAATATTATAATATTTTTAAACTTTATTTTTGTATTCATAGCATGAAGCCAATGAGAAATTACTATGATTTGATTGATATATCGGATATAACATTCATTGATTCAATTATTAGCCACCTCAATGAGATAGATGTTTATGGGCCACTCAAAACTGCTACAAAAAATAGCAATGATTTCTATTACTCAAAACCATTTTAATCAATGAAACACATGCTTACGTACACCCCCATTCTAATGCATAAACTTACACAAATATAATTTCATTTATAATTGCAAGCATTAACAATAACAATGTCAAAATTATCACCACAATAGATGCATGCAATCATTTTATATCTCATATATAATTGTTTTCAAGTAATGTAACCACCTCATGTAGAAACATTTTTAACATGACATAAATGAATCTATTAAATGACCATATTGTTAAAAATAAATAAGTTTACATGATATTTTACCTTATGAATAAGGTTCATACAACACAAGTGGATCTTGAAAGAATTTACAAATTCCTTCATGAAAAAGAATTTCACCAATATAGTGAATGACCAAATGACCCATAGGTTTTAGATTTATGTAAATTTTGTGAGGTCCAAAAATTATTGTACTTTGTTACATATAACAAGTTTTAAAATTAATATCTTATTATTTATACTAAAATATTCTTACTTTCAATTTTCCATTAGATTAAAAATGATACATTTCATATAAAATATATGTTAATAACTAGATTGATCAAATATATGTCATATATCTGAATATAAATGACATCTCACACTATAATACATCAACATTTTTTTGACATACAGATAATATTATAATTCAATGCACAGAGTGGTCAAAAAAATGTTCAAATTTCCTTGTGAAAAATAATAAGACCAATATTATTATATACTAATATATAATATTATAATTTTGATGTATTAGCTCAGCTACATATGAATTTTGGGGTATGGGTTCATCAGATAAAGTTGAGTTTCTTTTGTTCCCAATTGCAACTAGGTTGAAAAAATGATACAAATCCTTAAAGTTATGGTGTCCATTTTTTCCCCCGAATTGATAGGCCATGGTTAATTAGGGTTTCGATACTACAAAATGTTAGTTGTCTGATGTGGTAGGGTTTGTAAAAAGGGATGATCCATCTTGATCACACAATCTATATCATAAAGATTATCATACACTTCCAACTTTATTTATTTGCATATCTCGAATCCTTCCTTGTTATACTCTAGACTTCTATGCATATTTAAAGGTTCATTTTAGATTTGAACTTTATCTGAAGGGATTGTAAGAATATTTTCTTATTACTACATAACTATTAAAGCCAAAAGAAAACATTAAAATTTTTTCTAATTATCAATATGATGAAAAAAATCATCGTATTATGAGAATACTATATTTAAAAAGCCATTCTTTAAATGCATATATCTTATCTCATAATGAAATTCAATTAGAGAATAATTTCAATAAACATATATAAAAACAAGTTGTTTCATAAAATAAAACAAACATTGTTAGAATTAGAATTAGAAGTGTATGTGTCAGTTGTAGTACAAATATATTAAATAAATTTATCTAATAAATGTTGAGAGAATATTTTAAATATTAAATAATATTTGTTTGGATTATGTATATGAATATTTTACATTCTTGGCACTAATCAAAAGGTTCATGAATAATTCATTTTCTTGTTTAATTTTAAATCTCTTGATAAATTATATTAGACTTCATTGATATATATAATATTATAAGATTTTTAAACTTTATTTTTGTATTTATATATATGGAGCCAATGAGAAATTACTATGATTTGATTGATATAATAGATACAACATTCATTGATTCAATTATTAGCCACCCTAATGACATAGATGTTTATGGGCCAGTCAAAACTGATACAATAAATAGCAATTATTTTTATTACTCAATGCATATAGTTACAAAAATATAATGCATACGTGCACCCCTCTTCTAATGCATATAGTTACAAAAATATAATTTCATTTTTAATTACAATAAATAAAAATAAAAATGTCAAAATTCTCACCACAATAGATGCATGTAATCATTTTATATCTCATTTATAATTGCTTTCAAGTAATGTAACTACCTCATGTAGAAACATTTCTACCATGACATAAATGAATCTATTGCATGAACATATTCTTAAAAATAAAAAAGTTTACATGATGTTTCACCTTATGAGTAAGGTTCATGCAATACACATGGATCTTGAAAGAATGTAAAAATTCCTTCATGAAAAAGCTTTTGACCAATTTAGTGAATTACCAAATGACCCATAGGTTTTAGATATATGTAAATTTTATGAGGTCCATAAATTATTGTACTTTGTTACATATAGCAGGTTTTGAAATTAATAGCATATTATTAATACTAAAATATTTTTACTTGAGATTTTCCATTAGATTAAAAAAGTTACATTTCATTTAGAATGTATCTTAATATGTAGATAGATAAAATAGTTGTTGTATATCTGAATATAAATGACATCTCACACTATAACTACATCAACTTTTTTGGACATGCAGTATAATATTATAATGCAATGCACACAGAGGTCAAAATAATGTTCAAATTTCCTTGTGAAAAATAATAAGACCAATACATTGACTAATATTATAATATACTAAAATTTAATATTCTATATTTAAATATATTATAGATCAATTACATGCCATATATCACCGTAAACTAGCAATAGAGTAAATTGATAGCTAAATGTCAATTATCTAGCAATAGAAATAAATCTATAGTTGTAAATGTTGTCATAGATCAATTAGATACAAAAGTATCTACTATTCATTAACCAACAAAAGAAGAGGAAGATTTCAAAGTGTAACCAGATTTGTATGCAACTAAAAAATTGGAAATAATACATGTATTTAAGCAAATGTTAAAATCATTAAACATTTCAATAGTAATATGTAAAGTGGAACAAAGTAGATATCAGCCAAATCTGAACCCAGACACTCAACTTGAAAAAATTATGCTTCTCACTAAAGGACAAAATATTGTGTTGACATCTTATCTATGGGTTAAATTAGGGTTTTTTAATGGAGCCATCAAATAAATAGTTCACATTTTCTACCAACCAAATTGAAACCCACCTCTTTTACCCATGTGCATGGTTATTGCCTTCAATAATTACTCTGGTCCCTTATAGGATATTTATAATCCAAAAAAATTTCCAATACCTCCTATTATATGTGTCAATCACAACAAGGAATGAGTCTTAATAAAGCAATAACATATTTTGGTGATATTGATCATCAAGGGTTTACATTCACTACATTATTAAGAGTACACTAAATGTCTGACCTGTAGATAAACCATTCATTTTTATTTGACCATTATGTAATAATGAAAAATAAGACATATGTAAATATGAGAAGAGAAAAAGAATCAAGACTCAGTGTAGTACCACTTCCACATCATTTACAACACATGTAGATTTTCTCAAAAAAAAACACAAAAGTGCATTTTAACAACATTTTTTTTGCTCTTTACAACTCCTCACTTGCTTCACACTAATAAGTTATTAATAAAAAAAATTAAAATATAATGTTGGTTGTTACACTTTTCTATTTTTTAAGGGGGTGATGTTTATTATTAAAAAATTATTATGATCATGATTTTAAATTTTTTAATTGAAATTTTTCTACATAATAAAATAATTTAAATAATAATTAAGATTTTATTTAAATATTTAAAAAAAATATAGTCATTATTATATAAACCTTTTTTAAAGCACCAAAATAAAATATTTATATTTTGTCCATAAATTTTATTTTTTTAATTATTCAGAAACATTATTTATCTTTATAAAAAAGATGTAATAAAAAAAATTAATGATTATTTTGATACTAGAAGAAATAATATCTAATTCTAAAAAAAACATGCACATTATTATTTCCCTCTCAAACACAAAAATGATTTATAATCCAAGTCAGGTTTTGTTCTTAGATTTCTAAAAAAATAGATGGTATAAGATATTTAATAATTATTAGATCACCACAAATTCTATGGGCATTAGGATCACACTCCAAAAATTTTAGAGGAAAACTTTGAAATGTTATCAATTTTTCATTCATGGGTAAGATATTTCCAATGAAGGAATTACCAAACCCACTAAAAAGATAAAACAGATGCTGGACAATAGAAATTTGATCTATATTATTATGAAAATAGTGTTAAATATATGTCTTCCAAGGAATTAGCTACAACTATACTTAGATCTCAAATTACAAAATTCAAGATTGTTACTCTATCTAATTGTGTCTTTCATGAGTCTATAAATACATGATGTCTTTAATGGCCTTTTCTTTGTTATAATCTCTCTCTTAAATTTAGTATAACCTCCTACGATGCCAAGACATTCTTAAAATGTTAGTCTTTACATGACCTCATATATGATCCTATCAAGTACCACGTGTCAAATAATATTCATGCCAATTATCACAACCTATCACATACCCCAAAGGGCTAGTTTCCTCCCATAAAAATATGGATGAGTGACATGTGTCCTTAAATATTTCACCTTAAATATTCTCATTGATTTCTCCTTATGTATTTTATTGTAATTTTTAAATATTATATTATATTCACATTTTGTATGTCTTTCTGGCTTTTGTTTCCATTAAAATATGTATAAGGACCTCTTGAAACCAATCCAATCCCCACTCTCTCAACCCATCACCATTATATTTTCTAAACCAAACATAATTCATGAATATAATACATAAAAATGTACCTATACTGTGACATAGATGATTTAGATCATAATATTAATAATCTGGAGTAGCTTATATCGTAATATTTTAGAAGATTTTATTTCATTTATTTTACTACACATATTTCTATTCAAAACATGATTTGAATTTTTGGATTGTTCTCGATTCATGGATGGATCATCAGAGGAAATCAATTTCTGCGTTCTAATAATTATATATATCATTCTATTTTTTATCCTTGTCAAGATTGTGTCCAAAGTCTTATAGACATGAATTTTAATAATAATTTAAGAGAAAAACATCATTAATAATGATATTTCTTATATAAAAAAATTATCCAATATTCACCACTCCAATGAGAATATGTTGGAAAATTACATCAAGAATGCTTTGGCATATCTCCAAAATCATTTTACCTGAGAAGTAATGTTCAATAGAATAAAATTTAATTTTAATTGCTAGTGGTTTCACACCCTTAGAAAAACACTTTTTTTAATTGTAATGAAGTATATTTTGACCACTATATGATGTATTGTTAAAATTATCATCTCTATTACTTTTCACTTTTGTTGTCTATGCAGTTGGTGGAGACATGAAAACTCTGATCATATGAGCAAACATATGTTCAATATTGCAATGACCCCATTTTTTAATTATGATAACTCACTAAAGATAAATATTTAAGTGATTCACATATAAAATACAAATGCTCTAGCTATTTATCTCAGTGATTATTATAGGGTTTTAAATATGAACCTACTATATCTATCTCAACATAATAAAATATTTTAAACAATAATTAATATTTAATTTAAATATTAAAAAAAATAGTCCTTATTCTATAAACCTTTTTTAAGGAACCAAAGTAAAATATTTATTTTAATTGTGCATTAAAAAAATTAAATTGTTCATAAATATTATTTATATTTATAAAAACGATATAATAACATTTTTTAATTATTATTTTGATACTAGAAGAAATAATATCTAATCCTCTAAAAAACATTCAGATTATTATTTCCCTTTCAAATACAAAAAATATCTCTAATCCAAATGGGGTTTTGTTCTTACATTCCTAAAAAATAGATGGTATAGGATTTTCAACAATGTTTAGATCACCACAAATTATATGGGCCTTAGGATCACACTCACCAAAAATTTAGAGGCAAAATTTGAAATGTTATCAAATTTTATAGTAATTATAAAAAAATGTATTAATTTTAGTAACTTATATACTTAAAAATAAAAACTATTTTTCATCCTAGTGATATCTGATGATTCATTCATGGGTAAGAGGTTTCTAATGAAGGAAATCCCCAACCCACTAGCAAGATAAAAGAAACACACAATAATACAAATTTGATTTATATTATTATGAAAAAAAGGCAAATATATTTATTCTAAGTCATGGTCTATAAGCAATAATTAAATCTCAAATTACAAAATCCAAGCTTCTTACTCTCTCTAATTATGTTTTTCAAAATTCTATGTATACACAAAGTCTTAAATAGCTTTTTATTCCTCACAAGCTCTCTTAAATTTGGTATAACCTAATCCAATGCAATGAACTTCTTAAAATTTTAGTCTTTTCATGACCTCATATATGTTCCTCTCATGTTCCACAAGCCAATAAATATTCATGCAAATTATCACAATATAACGCATGCCCCAAAAGGTTAAAAAACATGGATGAGTGACATGTGTCCTTAGAAAATATTTAGTAAACTATTTAAGCCAAAAAATCATCCAAATATTCTTAGATTCAACTTAATTTTATCTACACCAATCTCTCTATGAAATAAAATTCCTTTGCACACTGACATGTATGTGGTAACCCTTCTCTGATTTGATATAAGTGACCACTTTTATGGTGCACTTTGAGAGAATGTTTTACACAACTCACTTGAGCCTAAATGATGGCATCAAATATAAGTCTAAAAATCTCAAAGATCATGAGCTTATTTTTTGTAATCATTATTTGGATATTTTTACAATAGTGCACGCATTAAAATGTGGTGATACTACCTTGTTGGCTGAAATTATGTGCTCAAAACTAATCATTTGATTTTCCCACATATAGTCACTCAACTAAATTTTAATATTATGTAGAGGCATTATATGGATTTTTTGGTTGAATATTTTAATCCTTATATAAATTTATTCCCATGGTTTACTCACAAATTTCAATTGTAGCTCAATAATGAAGATATTAAGTCTATGAGTGAAGTACAAAGGTCCATACTTGATGAAAACCATAAAAATATTGCTGTATTTAGACTTTCCAGATAGAATTATACTCACCAAAAATTTAGAGAAAAATTTTGAAATTTTATCAAATTCTCTATTAATTCCAACAAAATGTTTTAATTTTACTAACTTTTATAGTTGAAAATAAATACTATTTTTCACCTAGTGGTATTCAATGATTCATTCATGGGTAAGAAGTTTCCAATAAAGGAAATCCCTAGCCACTAGCAAGATAAAACACTCAAAATAATACAAGTTTATTTTATATTGTTATAAAAATAAGTTAAATACATTTATTTTAAGGCATGGTGTACAAGCTATATTTAAATCTCAAATTACAAAATCCAAGCTTCTTACTCTCTCTAATTATGTCTTTCAAAATTCCATGTATACATGAAGTCTTCAATGTATTTTTATTCATCACAAGCTCTTTCTTGAATTTGGTTTAACCTCTTCTAATGCCACAAGATTCTTAAAATTTTAGTCTTTGCATGACCTTATATACACTCCTCTCATGTTCCAGAGGCCAATAAATATTCAAGCAAATTATCATAATATAAATCATGCCCCAAAGTGTTAATTATCTCCCACAAAAACATGGATGAGTGACATGTGTCCTCAGAATCTGTTTAGTAAACTATTTGAGCCAAAGACTCATCTGAATATTCTTAGATTCAACTTTATTTGATCTACACCAATTTCTCTACGTAACAAATTTCTTCTGCACACCAATATACATGTGTTAACCCTTCTCTAATTTGATATAAGTCACCACTTTTATGTTTCACCTTGTGAGAAATTTATTTTTACACAACTCACTTGAGTTTAAATGATGAAATTAGACACAATTCTAAAAATCTCAAAGATCATGAGCTTAATTTTACGACTCATGATTCGGATATTTCTACAATAGTGCACACATTAAAAATATGATGAAACTACCTTGTTGGCCAAAATTATGTGCTCAAAAATAATCATTTGAGTTTCACACATACAGTCACTCAACTCAATTTGAATACTATCTATATGTATTAGATTGATTTTTTTGTTGAATATTGTAAGCCTTACAGGAATCAGTTCCCATGATTTAATCCCTAAAAATAGTTATATCTTAATAATGAATATATTAAGTTTATGATTGAAGTACAAAGGGCCATACCTAATGAACACCTAAACAATATTGGTGTACAAACACCGTATAAATGATGGGATGAATGGAAGTGGCCTATTGAGACTCCCTTTCACTGATTAAAAACATTAGCTTAATTATTAGTTTTTTGACCCTCATCACATTAAATTTAAAACCTTGCATGCTTTTTGAAAGTTACACTCTTTTGATCATTCTTAAAATCATAACTTTTCTAAACATTTTAAATCTCTTATTGTGCCCAAGAAAGTAAATTTTATTTAGTGCATACTATATAAAATATTTTTTATGAAGAATGGATTATAAACTTCGGTAGTTATTACCCTTTATCATGTCCCTCAAGCCATCATATTGATACTCGCAAACACCTCTTTTGGTTTTCCTGGAATACCCACACTACCTAGGAATAGATTCACACTATTGTTTAACCCTTACTTTTTTTATTAAAAAAAGCTCTCGGAAAATGATTCTTATTGGACATTTGGCCATGATGCCTGTGACATAGTTTTCATTCTAAGATTTTATTTTATCTATAACTAAAGAAATAATGCCATATTTTACCATGTTACTATTGATGATGTTATTCTCTCTAATATCATACATCATATATAATTTGAAAATATTCATTTTAGGGGTGGATAATTTCCAATCCATTCTAGACAAGTGCTGGAGTGACGTATGTGTTGTAATCCAAATACCACCAAACTTTCTTTGTTAATAGTTTTCTTCGTAGAGTAAGGGAACATAACGATTAATAAATTATTTGAAAATATTTTCTTGTGTATAATGGTTCTTATGTGAAATTTGTCCATGTTTCCTATGGCATATTTTTCACTCTAAGATTCTATGTTAGCTAGATACATAAATAATGCCATTTTTACCATGTTTCTACTAATGGTCAGATTTTTAGTTATTAACAAAATGTTAGGCATATCTAATGTAAACATAAAATATAAATTGAAAAAATTCATATGTGGGTGGATAATTTACAATCCTTTCTATAAATTGAGTGAGTATCATAAATGTTATTATTTAGTTAGCACCAAACACTCTTTATCCATAGTTTTATTCATAGAATTTAGGCCATAGTAGTTAATATAATGTATTCATACCTACATAAAATAAAAGGCTATCATACTTTAATTTAAAGATAGTTCTAATGGAATATAAAATTAGGTGTAATGTTCCAACATATAACATAATTAAAAGTCCTTAAATAATTCATATATAAATCAAAGAAATTTAAAATTCACAAACACTACGATCATTAAAGATATATAAATTTCCAACTAGATTTAGTTTCACTTAAAATTGTTAAGCATATATGTTGATGATTAGTATCATGACATATGTAAGGAAAGAGTCCAAAAAAAAGTAATATAAAGATAATAAATGTCTCCAAATGTTTCATCCTACACAAGTATATGTAGATGTACTGTACCAAACTGATTTAGTATTTTTGAATAATATTTCCACTATGACTGCTAAGACTTATAGTGAATATGGGGTGAGGAAGAAAAAACATTTATAAATATAATCTCAATCAATCAAAACCAACAACACTACCAGAGGAATTTATGCTTACAGTTGCAAATTCAGAAAAAAATAATAGGAAAGATGGAAAAGTGTATGGTAGTGATAATTATGATGATGATTTGTATAGTGTTGACTAGTAGTGATACTAAAAATGAATAGAGGGGGAATCTACTCCAAGGGCCAAAACCTCCATAAATTCCATGTTGTTGAAATAATTACCCAGGTTTTACCCCTCCTTGCGCTCCCTACACTCAACCTCTAACTCAAACTTGCCATTTTTTCTTGTTCAACAATTATATAAATTAAAAAGCTTGTTTTCCAATGGAATGGGTTAAGGATTACCCTATAAATAAATCCTCACCCAAAATTTTTTAATGATTAAATAAAATCTAATATTAAATTACTTGTTTACCAATGGAATAGGACACATGACTAACACGCATCATTTATCTATGTAAATAAAGATGGATCATTTATATTTTTCACTAATTATATACAATTAAACATAGCAACCATAAAAATAGATATCCCTGCCAAGGATTGAATATTTGTTTGATCAAATGGTGGGTAAGTGTATGAAGTTGGGGGGTAAAAAGAAGACACTTTTTGCATTTAAATTGATTTCAATGTTTTTCTGTATGTGGTTTATAAAATTTTGTACGTAGTTTTTTAAAGTGCATACATGGTCTTGGCCCATGGGCTTGATGATTAACAAGTAATTTTATTTATAAAGATCATGTATGTAGATTTTTTTGTAATAATCTTGTACACAATTTTTGTTTTTAAATGACATATGTCATATTGCTGATATAAATTAAAAAAAATTATCAATGCCTTTCATTTGGCACCGACACAAAATATGACTAGACAAGAAAATATCTCAACTCACATTTTGTAAATACAATCAAATAAATCAAAATCAAAAATGGTATACAAGAAGAAAGGTATGAAAATGTATTTGAGTCTAATTTAGTGAATTTTCTTGCATTTGTATTGTTTTTTATTGAAATTGACTTCTTTTTTTTTTCAATGCATAATGCACCTTCACATACAAAGGTAAATGTATAAAGTTCAAATAAAGCTAATCCTCCTATCTAATAAAACCCTACTAACCTAAAAAACCCTCATAACCCTATTATAATTCTTTTATCCCCCCAAGGTAGTTAGGAGGAATTGAGAGCCCACCTAATAGGAAACAAAATTTAAATTAATAATTTAATTAATATAATGAGGTATCCACATTCAATGAACCCCCACCTAACTTCTCTATCAAATATATTAGAGACATTAATATGTGAAGTTGACTTATTAACAAATAAAATTGATTGGTGGATTGATTATAGAGATAGATGCAGGGCATATTATTTTTAAAAAAATTAAAATTCTATTGTGAGAGTTAAAAAATGATGAAAGCCCAAATTTACATACAATTCAATTATGGAAAAAGTGTTGTGTCGCTACATGTGAAAACCAAATGGATTTTAACCAATTGGTGCACCCATGAGTTGATCAAACAAAAAATTGGGGACCAATGGTGGGTGGTCTTTGACTACATGCCTTGCAACAAAAATGACTTCCCCATGTATTATTTGAGAAAACTCTATTGTGAGTTTATCCTTAATTAAGTTCCAAATTATCACACAACCATTCCAATGGTCTATTTCTCCATTTGCAAAGGTCTATGTTTACACATTCCAATGCCCAATTTATAATTTAATGGACAAAGGGAGCTGTTTAAACCTATTTTTTATGAATAGCCTTCCATGTTTTCATTATCAAGTCCTTGTTTAACCATGGATATTATCAAGGATGGCCACTGTAATCCCAGCAGATTATTTTTCCTTGAAAACTTTTAAGTAATCAAATTATAAACTCCTTAATAAGACCACTTTCAAAAAAAATCCAATAGTTTTTCTCTCAATGTTCAGATTTTTACTCAACATGCACAACATTAATCCAAAAATTTACCCAAAGTCCAACCAACATTTTACCAATATTTGATACCAATGTGTAGCACCCACATGTGCTACTTCTAAAAATAACAACATTTTTTTATTAATTCAATTTATGCTTGCAAAATTGTAATGAACCCATTTCTCAAAAATACATTCATCAAGAATTCACAATGAGAAGAATATAAACTTACAAAACAAAACACTTGAATATTTTAATTTAAACATTGGTTGAATGGGCCATAAACATAGGGTGAATGGCCCAACACATAACATAATAACAAAAATTCTTAAAAGAATTGATAATCAACGAAACTTAAAAGGCAGAGGCGCAACGGTTATAAATGATATAGAACTTTTCAACCAGATTTAGTTGCATTAAAAATCGATTGTTCTGCATGGATGTTGTTGCTTAGTGAGTTGATAGTAGTATGAAATCTGTAAAGAAAGGAACAGATGTCACCAGCACCGCTCAAGAAACTGAATTAGTATTTGCGGAAGACTTTTCCATTATCACTGCTATGCCTTGCGATGAGGAAGGAAAAAAATCTATAAATATCATCTCAATCATTCAAAACCAGCAACATTATCACTGCCACTACAGGAGGAAGTTGTGCTTGCAATTGTGAACTTGGAAAAAAGAATAGGAAAGATGTCTAAGTGTAAGGCGGTGCTAATTCTGATGATGATGATTTTTGTAGTGTTAAGTAGCAGTGGTTGTCTAAATGCACATAGGAGCTGTCTGACACAAGGGCCTCAACCTCCAATAGGTCCACACCACTGCACTAATTACCCAGGCCCTGCCCCTCTTGGTGCTCCCTGCATTAGACCTCCACTTCGACCTCGCCAGTCCGTTCTGTTCGATAATAATAACAATTAATATGCTTGTTTTCCAATGGAATTAGCTGAGGATTATTCTAAACAAATCTTTGCCCCTATTTCTGTTACTAATTAAATAAAATCTCATATTAAATTGTTTGTTTTCAAATATATCACATGATATAATCTTTTGGCTGTTTTAATATCGTTATTATATTTTCATTTGCTTTGTTTACAATGTAATTTTAATATTCGCAGGTATTTCATTTTATATGCAATTCTATTATTTTCAATTTCCTTCATAAATCTGTAATGAAAAATATATATTAAAGGCATTGACAGAAAATTCCTTCAGACTTTCCAGATAGAAATGAAAAGGTAATGCTTGACAATTATTTAAACTGAAAATTCAGTGATTTTAAATATACATTTTGAAATTAGTGTGTTCTTTAAAAATTAATGCATTATAAACCATTATAATAGCCACTGATAGAATAACTGAGTTCTAATGGAAAATTTCTTGTTACAAACCCAGAAAAGGAAAATATGGGTCCATGTAAGAATTTATTTCATTTGCTTGTTTAATATTTGTTTGGATTATGTATATGAATGTTTGACATTCTTGGCACTAATCAAAAGGTTCACAAATATTTTATTTTCTTGTTTAATTTTAAATCTCTTGATAAATTATATTAGACTTCATTGATATATATAATATTATAATATTTTTAAAATTTATTTTTGTATTTATAGCATGGAGAAAATGAGAAATTACTATGATGTGATTGATATATCAGATACAGCATTCATTGTTTTAATTATTAGCCACCTCAAAAAGATAGATTTTTATGGGCCATTGAAAACTGCTACAACAAATAGCAATGATTTCTATTCCTCAAAACCATTTTAATCAGTGCAACACATGCTTACGTGCACCCCCATTCTAATGCATAAAGTTACACAAATATAATTTCATTTATAATTACAAGCAACAATAATAACAATGTCAAAATTTCACCACAATAGATGAATGTAATCACTTTATATCTCATATATAATTGCTTTCAAGTAATGTAACTACCTCATGTAGAAACATTTTTAACATCACATAAATGTATCTATTGCACAACCATATTGTTAAAAATAAATAAGTTTATATCATATTTCACCTTATGAATAAGGTTCATGCAACACATGTGGATTTTGAAAGAATGTACAAATTCCTTCATGAAAAAGTATTTGACCAATACAGTGAATGACCAAATGACCTATAGGTTTTATGTTTATGTAAATTTTGTGAGGTCCAAAAATTATTGTACTTTTTTACATATAACAGGTTTTAAAATTAATAGCATATTATTAATACTAAATATTATTACTTGAGATTTTCCATTAGAATAAAAATGATACATTTCATATAAAATGTGTGTTAATATGCAAAATAGATTTGTATATCTGAACATAAATGACATCTCACATTATACCTACATCAAATATTTTTTGACATACAGTATAATATTATAATGCAATGCACATAGAGGTCAAAATAATGTTCAAATTTCCTTGTGAAAAATAATAAGACCAATATATTGACCAATATCATAATATACTAAAGTATAATATTATAATTTCAATGTACAAACTCAGCTACAATGAAATTTGGGGTAAGGATTCATTAGATAAAGTTGAGCTTATTTTGTTCCTAATTTCAAGTAGGTTAAAAAAAATGAAACAAATCCTCAAAGTTATGGTGTGCACAGTTTGCCCCAGAACTGACAGGCCATGGTTAAGTAGTGTTTCGATACTATAAAATATTCATCATCTAATGTGGTAGTGTTTCTAAAAATGGATGTTTCATCTTGTTCACACAATCTATAGCATAAATATTATGATACAAGATTATCTTGAATCCTTCCTTTTTATACTCTAGACTTTTATGCATATTTCAAGGTTTATTTTAGATTGGAACTTTATCTCGAAGGATTGTAAGGATATTGCTTTTTATTAGTACATAACTATTAAAGCAAAAAATAGTTAACATTTTTTCTAATCTTCAATATGATGAAAAACAAATAACCATATTATGAGAATATTGTATTGAACAAACTATTTCTAAATGTATATATCTTATCTCATAACGAAATGCAATTAGAGAATAATTTCAATAAACATATACAAAAACAAGTTGTTTGATAAAATAAAACAAACATTATTAGAAATGGAATTAGAAGTATATGTGTCAGGTGTGATATAAATATCTTAAATATATTTATCTGAAAAATGTTTAGAGAACATTTATAATCTTAAATAATATATTTTTTGGATTATGTATATGAATATTTGACATTTTTGGCACTAATCAAAAGGTTCAGGAATATTTCATTTGTTTGTTTAATTTTAAATCTCTTGATAAATTATATTGGACTTCCTTGATATATATATATATATATATATATATATATATATATATATATATATATATATATATATATATATATATATATATATATATATATATATATATATATATATATATATATATATATATATATATATATATATATATATATATATATAAGATTTTTAAACTTTATTTTGTATTTATAGTATGGATCCATTGAGAAATTACTATGATTTGATTGATATATCAGATACAACATTCATTGATTCAATTACTATCCACCTCAATGAGACAGATGTTTATGGGCCACTCAAAACTGCTACAATAAATAGATGTGATTTCTATTACTCCAAACCTTTTCAATCAGTGTAACACATGATTACGTGCACCCCCATTGTATTGCATAAATTTACACAAACATAATTTCTTTTATAATTACAAACAATAATAATAACAACGTCAAAATTCTCACCACAATAGATGCATGTAATCATTTTGTATCTCATATACAATTGCTCATAAGTAATGTAACTACCTCATGTAGAAACATTTCTAACATGTCATAAATGAATCTATTGCATGACCATATTGTTAAAAATGAATAAGTTCACATCATGTTTCCCCTTATGAATAAGGTTCATGAAACACACATAGATCTTGAAAGAATGTACAAATTCCTTCATGAAAAGCATTCGACCAATATATTGAATGACCAAATGACCCATAGGTTTTATATTTATGTAAAATTTGTGAGGACCAAAAATTATTGTACTTTGTAACATATAGCATGTTTTGAAATTAATAACATATTATTAATACTAAAATATTTTTACTTGAGATTTTTTATTAGATTAAAAGAGTTACATTTCATCTAGAATGTATGTTAATATGTAGATAGATCAAATAGATGTCATATATCTGAATATAAATGACATCTCACACTATAACTACATCAACCTTTTTGGATATGCAATATAATATTATAATACAATGCACACAGAGGTCAATATAATGTTCAAATTTCCTTGTGAAAAATAATAAGACCATTTTTTTGTTCCTGATTGTAAGTAGGTTTTGAAAAATGATACAAATCCTCAAAGTTATGGTGTGCACAATTTGCCCCAGAGCTGATAGGCCATGGCTAAGTAGGGTTTTGATACTAAAAAATGTTAGTCATCTGATGTGGTAGGGTTTATAAAAAGGGATGTTTCATCTTGGTCACATAATCTATAATATAAAGATTATGATATAGTTCCAACTTTATTTCTTTGCATATCTCAAATCCTTCCTTGTTATATTCTAGACTTCTATGCATATTTCGAGGTTTATTTTAGATTGGAACTTTATCTCGAAGGATTGTAAGTATATTTTTAATTATTACATAACTATTAAAGCAAAAAACAATTAACAAATTTTTCTAATTTTCAATACGATGTAAAAAAATCACCATATTATGAGAATATTATATCTAACAAACCATTATTTAAATGTATCTATCTTATCTCATAATGAAATGCAATTAGAGAATAATTTCAATAAACATATAGAAAAATTTGTCATTTGATAAAATAAAACAAACATTGTTAGAATTGGATTTAGAAGTGTATGTGGTAGGGGTTGTACAAATATCTTAAATATATTTATCTAAAAAATGTTGAGAGAACATTTTGAATCTTAAATAATATTTTATTTGGATAATGTATATGAATTTTTTACATTTTTGGCATTAATCAAAGAGTTCACAACTATTTAATTTGCTAGTTTAATTTTAAATATCTTGATATATTATATTAGACTTCATTGATATATATATATATATATATATATATATATATATATAATAGTATAAGATTTTTAAAATTTATTTTTGTATTTATAGAATGAAGCCAAAGAGAAATTAATATGATTTGATTGATATATCAGATACAACATTCATTGATTCAATTATTAGCCACCTCAATGATATAGTTGTTTATTGGCCACTCAAAACTGCTTCAACAAATATCTATGATTTCTATTACTAAAAGCCATTTTAGTCAGTGAAAAACATGCTTACATGTACCCCCATTCTAATGTTTAAAGTTACACAAATATAATTTCATTTATAATTGAAATCATTAATAATAACAATGTAAAAATTCTCACCACAATAGATGCATGTATTCATTTTGTATCTCATATACAATTGCTTTCAAGTAATGTAACTACCTCATGTAGAAACATTTTTAACATGACATAAATGAATCTATTTCATGCCCATATTGTTAAAAATAAATAAGTTTACATCATGTTTCACCTTATGAATAAGGTTCATGCAACACATGTGGATCTTGAAAGAATGTACAAATTCCTTCATGAAAAAGCATTCGACCAATATAGTGAATGACCAAATGACCCATAAGTTTTTGATTTATGTAAATTTTTTGAGGTCCAAAAATTATTGTACTTTGTTACATATAACGAGTTTTAAAATTAATAGCATATTATAAATACTAAAATATTCTTACTTGAGATTTTCCATTAGAATAAAAATGTTACATTTCATATAAAATGTATGTTAATATGTAGATAGATCAAATAGATGTCGTATATCTAAATATAAATGACATCTCACACTATAACTACATCAACATTTTTATGACATACAGTATAATATTATAATACAATGCACACAGAGGACAAAATATTATTCAAATTTCCTTGTGAAAATTAATAAGACCAATATTATAATATACTAATATATAATACTATAATTTTGATGTACCAGCTTAGCTGCATTAAAATTTGCATTAGGGATTCATCAGATAAAGCTGAGTTTCTTTCATTCCCAATTGCAAGTAGGTTAAAAAAAATGATACAAATCCTCAAAGTTATGGTGTGCATTATTTTCCCCAGAACTGATAGGCCATGGTTAATTAGGGTTTGGATACTACAAAATGTTAGTCATCTGATGTGGTAGGGTTTATAAAAAGGGATGTTCCATCTTGATCACACAATCTATATCATAAAAATTATGATACACTTCCAAATTTATTTCTTTGCATATCCTGAATCCTTCCTTGTTATACTCTAGACTTTTATGCACATCTAAAGGTTCATTTTAGATTGGAACTTTATCTCGATGGATTTTAAGGAGATTTTTTTATTACTACATAACTACTAAAGCAAAAAAAAACAATTAACATTTTTTCTAATTTTCAATACGATTAAAAATAATCATCGTATTATGAGAATACTATATTGAAAAAACCATTCTTTAAATGTATATATCTTATCTCATAATGAAATGCAATTAGAGAATAATTTCAATAAACATATATAAAAACGAGTTATTTGATAAAATAAAACAAACATTGTTAGAATTAGAATTAGAAGTGTATGTGTCAGGTGTAGTACAAATATATTTATCTAAAAAATGTTGAGAGAATATTTTGAATCTTAAATAATATTTTGTTTAGATTATGTATATGAATATTTGACATTGTTGGCACTAATCAAAAGGTTCACGAATATTTCATTTGCTTGTTTAATTTTAAATCTCTTGATAAATTATATTAGACTTCATTGACATACATAATATTATAAGATTTTTAAACTTTATTTTTATATTTATAGCATGGATCCAATGAGAAATTACTATGATTTGATTGATATATCAGATACAACATTCATTGATTCAATTATTAGCCACCCTATTGACATAGATGTTTATGGGCCACTCAAAACTGCTACAATAAATAGCAACGATTTTTATTACTCAAAACCATTTTAATCATTGCAACACATGATTACATTCACCCCTCTTCTAATGCATATAGTTACACAAATATAATTTCATTTATAATTACAAAAAATAATAATAACAATGTCAAAATTCTCGCCACAATAGATGCATGTAATCATTTTGTATCTCATATACAATTTCTTTCAAGTAATGTAATGACCTCATGTAAAAACATTTCTAACATGACATAAATGAATCTATTGCATGACCATATTCTTAAAAATAAATGAATTTACATCATGTTTCACCTTATGAATAAGGTTCATGAAATACACATGGATCTTGAAATAATGTACAAATTCCTTCAAGAAAAAGCATTCGACCAATATAGTGAATGACAAAATGACCCACAGGTTTTAGATTTATGTAAATTTTGTGAGGTCCAAAAATTATTGTACTTTGTTACATATAGCAGGTTTTGAAATTAATAGCATATTATTAATACTAAAATATTTTTACTTGAGATTTTCCATTAGATTAAAAAAGTTACATTTCATTTAGAATGTATGTTAATATGTAGATATATCAAATAGATGTCGTATATCTGAATATAAATGACATCTCACACTATAACTACATCAACTTTTTTGGACATACAGTATAATATTATAATGCAATGCACATAGAGGCCAAAATAATGTTCAAATTTCCTTGTGAAAAATAATAAGACCAATACATTGACTAATATTATAATATACTAAAATATAATATTATATATTTAAATATATTATAGATCAATTACATGTCATATATCACTGTAAACTAGCAATAGAGTAAATTTATAGCTAAATGTCAATTATCTAGCAATAGAAATAAAGCTATAGTCGTTATAAATGTTGTCATAGATCAATTAGATAGCAAAGTATCTACTATTCATTAACCAACATCAAAAACACAAACCCAAAATACTAAGACTGGAATACGCTCATGTCAAGAACATCATCCTCTATACAACCAAAAGAGGAGGAAGATTTCAAAGTTTCAACACATTTGTATGCAACTAAAATATTGGAAATAATACAAATATTTAATTAAATGTTATAAACATTAAACATTTCAATAGTAATATGTAAAGTGGAACAAAGTAGATATCAACTAACTCTAAACCTAGACACTCAACATGAACAAACTATGCTTCTCACTAAAGGACAAAAGATTGCATTGACATCTTATCTATGGGTTAAATTTGGGTTTGTTAATGGAGCCATCAGATAAATAGTTCACATTTTCTACCAACCAAATTCAACCCACCTTTTTTACCCATGTACATGGTTATTGCCTTCAAGAATTACTCTAGTCTCTTATAGGATATTTCTAATCCAACAAATTTTCTAATTCCTCCTATTACACATGTCAATCACAACAAGGAATGAGTCTTATTAAAGCAATAACATATATTAGCGATATTGATTATCAAGGGTTTACACTCACTACTATATTAAGATTATGCTCACTGTCTAACCTATATATAAACTATTCATTTTCATTTGACCATTATGTAATAATGAAAAACAACACATAAGTAAATATGAGAAGAGTAAAAGAATCAAGACTCAGTGTAATACCACTTCCACATCATTTACAACACATGTAGATTTTCTCAAAAAAACACACAAAAGTGCATTTTAACAACATTTGTTTTGATCTTTACTACTCCTCACTTGCTTCACACTAATAACTTATTAATAAAAAAATTAAAATATAATGTCGGTTGTTACACTTCTCTATTTTTTAAGGGGGTGATGTTTTTTATTAAAAAATTATTATGATCATGATTTTAAATTTTTTAATTGAATTTTTTATACATAATAAATTAATTTAACTAGTAATTAATATTTAATTTAAATATTCAAAAAAATTATAGTCCTTATTATTCTATAAACCTTTTTTAAAGCACCAAAATAAAATATTTATTTTTTGTCCATAATTTTTTTTTAAAAATTTTTCAGAAACATTATTTATATTTATAAAAAAGATATAATAATAAAAAATTAATTATTATTTTGATACTAGAATAAATAATATCTAACTCTAAAAAAAACATGCACATTATTATTTCCCTCTCAAACACAAAAATGATTTCTAATCCAAGTCACGTTGTGTTCTTAGATTTCTAAAAAAATAGATGGTATAAGACATTCAACAATTCTTAGATCACCACAAATTGTATGGGCATTAGGATCACATTCACCAAAAATTTAGAGGTAAAATTTGAAATGTTATCAAGTTTTCATTTATGGGTAAGAGGTTTCCAATGAAGGAATTCCCCAACCCACTAACAAGATAAAACAGATGCTCAACAATAGAAATTTGATCTATATTATTATTAAAATAATGGTAAATATATTTCTTCCAAGGAATGAGCAAAAAGTGTACTTAGATCTCAAATTACAAAATTTAAGATTCTTACTCAATCTAATTGTGTCTTTCATGATTCCATGAATATATGATGTCTTCAATGGCCTGTTCTTTGTTATAATCTCTCTCTTGAATTTTTTATAACCTCCTCCAATGCCAAAAAATTATTAAAATTTTAGTCTTTACATGACTTCATATACGATCCTATCAAGTACCACATGTCAAAATATATTCATGCCAATTATCAAAACCTATCACATACCCCAAAGGGTTAGTTTCCTCCCATAAAAATATGGATGAGTGACATGTGTCCTTAAATATTTCACCTTAAATATTCTCATTGATTTCTCCTTATGGATTTTGTTGTAATTTTTAAATGCTATATTATATTCACTTTTCGTATGCCTCTATTGCATTTTTTTCCATTAAAATATGTATAAGGACCTCTTGAAACCAATCCAATCCCCACTCTCTCACCCCATCACCATTATATTTTCTAAACCAAACATAATTCACAAATATAATACAAAAAATGTACCTATACTGTGACATAAATGATTTAGATCATAATTTTAATAGTCTGGATTACCTTATATCATAATCTCTTAGAAGAGTTTATTTAATTTATTTTGATGCACATATTTCTATTCAAAACATGATTTGAATTTTTGGATTCTTCTCAATTTATGGATAGAACATCAAAGGCAATCAATTTTTGCATTCCAATAATTATATATATCGTTCTATTTTTTATCGTTTTCAAGATTGTGTCCAAAGTCTTATAGACATGAATTATAATAATAATTTAAGAGAAACACATCATTAATAATGATATTTATTATATAAAAATAAGTATCCAATATGCACCACTCTAATGAGAATATGTTTAAAAATTACATCAAGAATGCTTTGGCATGTCTCCAAAATTATTTTACCTATGTAATGTTCGATAGAATAAAATGTAATTTTAATTGCTAGTGGTTTCACACCGTTCGGAAAAAACTTTTTTTAATTGCAATGAAGTATATTTTGACTGCTAGATGATGTATCATTAAATTATCATCTTTATTACTTTTCACTTTTTTTGTCTATGCAGTTGGTGGAGATATGAAAACTCTTATCATATGAAAAAACATATGTTAAATATTGAAATGACCACATTTTTAAATTATGATAGCTTAGTAAAGAGAAATATTCAAGCCATTCACATATAAAACACATATGTTCTACCTATCTATCTCAGTGATTATTATAGGGTTTTAAATATGAACCTACTATATATATCTCAACATAATAAAATATTTTAAACAATAATTAAGATTTAATTTAAATATTAAAATAAAATAGTCCTTATTTAATAAACCTTTTTAAGGCACCAAAGTAAAATATATATTTTAATTTTGAATTAAAAAAAATTAAATTGTTCAGAAACATTATTTATATTTATAAAAAAGATATAATAACATTTTTTAATTAATATTTTGATACTAGAAGAAATAATATCTAATCCTCAAAAAAACATGCACGTTATTATTTCCCTTTCAAACACAAAAATTATTTCTAATCCTAGTGGGTTTTTGTTCTTAGATTCCTAAAAAATAGATGGTATAGGATTTTCAAAAATGTTTAGATCACCACAAATTATATGGGCCTTAGGATCACACTCACCAAAAAATTAGAGCCAAAATTTGAAATGTTATCAAAATTTCTAGTGATTGTAAAAAAATTTCTTAATTGTACTAACTTATATACTTGAAAATAGAAACTATTTTTCATCCTAGTGATATCCAATGATTCATTCATGGGTAAGAGGTTTCTAATGAAGGAAATCCCCAACCCACTAGCAAGATAAAATAGACACACAATAATACAAATTTGATTTATATTATTATGAAAATAAAGGTAAATATATTTCTTCTAAGGCATGGGACATAATAAATAATTAAATGTCAAATTACAAAATCCAAGCTTCCTACTCTCCTTATAATTGTGTCTTTCAAAATTCTATGTATACACAAAGTAATAAATGGATTTTTATTCCTCACAAGCTCTATTAAATTTGGTATAACCTCATCCAATTCCATGAGCTTCTTAAAATTTTAGTCTTTGCATGACCTCATATATTCTCCTCTCATGTTCCACAAGCCAATAAATATTCATGCAAATGATTACAATATAACACATGCCCCAAAAGGTTAATTGTCTCCCACAAAAACATGGATGAGTGACATGTGTCCTTAGAATCTATTTAGTAAACTATTTGAGCCAAAGAGTCATCCAAAGATTCTTTGATTCACCTTAATTTGATCTACACCAATCTTTCTATGCAATAAATTTCCTTTGCACACTGACATGTATGTGGTAACCCTTCTCTAATTTGATATAAGTGACCACTTTTGTGGTGCACTTTGCGAGATTTTTTTACACAACACACTTGAGACAAAATTATGGCATCAAATATAAGTCTAAAAATCTCAAAGATCATGAGATTATTTTTGGTAATCATGATTTTGATATTTTTATAATAGTGCATGCATTAAAATGTGGTGATATTACCTTGTTGGCTGAAATTATGTGCTCAGAACTAATCATTTGATTTTCACACATATAGTCACTCAACTCAATTGAATATTGTGTAGAGGAATTAGATGGAGTTTTTGGTTGAATAGTGTATTCCTTATATGAATTGATTCCCATGGTTTACTCCCAAAATTCAATTTTAGCTCAATAATGAAGATATTAAGTCTATGAGTGAAGTACAAAGGTCCATACCTAATGAAAACCATAACAATATTGGTGTATGAATGCCATATAAGTGATGGTATTAATGAAAGTTCCCTATTAAAACTCCCTTTCACTAAAAAACATTATCTCAATTATTATATTTTGACCCTAATCACATTGAATTTAAAATCTTGCATGCTTGTTGGAGGCTACACTCTTTTGAGGCTTTTTCAAATCATAGGTTTTCCAAACTTTTGAAATCTCTTATTGAGCCCAGTAAAGCACATTTTATTTAGTCCATATTATATTAATAATTTTCTATGAATTATAAATTATAAACATAGGCATTTCTTACCCTTTATCATGTGCCTCATGCCATCATATTGATACTCTCAACCTATTTTGGTTTTATTGGCATACCGACCTTGCCTTGGTATGAATTTTGTTTTAACTTTTAAAGACTTAGATAAATGTAAATCCTATGTTGTTAAAGTGTTGAGTAAAGTAAATCAGGGTAAAAATATGTAATAAATATAGCCACCAATCTGTAATATAATTGACTCAGTTTAACCTTTCTAATATAGAAATAAATAATGTAAATAAGAACTTAGATGGAAAATGATGAAATTAGGAGATCTAAAGGCTGAAAACATAGATAGAGGTTAGTCTAAGTGTTACAAACAAGACCCATGTATTAAAAACCTTCTTAGATAGTGGCACCCTAATTGGATAGTAGTGTCATGTCGTACTAGTGTCCCTATTTTGGTGGTGGTGTCTTACATGAAGTAATGTTTCAAGATTCTAGGTGCACCTATGTCTAGGCCTATCAATCTTGTTCCTCTAGACATGAATTCTAGATATTTGTAGATGGCCTATTTTGATTGATTTTATTTATAAACCCTAATATTCCATTTTGCTAAGGCATCCAATTGATACAAGTAATAAATTTCATTATTAGTGGGGTAAGTTGGACATCATCAACACCTTATTATGATTAGAGTTGACTACATACCAATACTCTGAATCAAGAATAAATTCGATGTAGTTCTCCCCACCTAAGTTTTGGTATAAGTGAAACTAGTATGATTGTTGACTTGAGTGATTTGAATATGTTTGAGACTATAAATTTTAGTAATCTAAGCTTAGGAATGTTGTAGATGGTTATATGTAAAAGTAAGGTATAATAAGTATTGATAACCTTGATTGTGCACAACTTGATCTGAGTTTTTATGTGTAATTTTCACTTGATTTCTATCTACTGGTTAAAGAGGTAAAAATCATGTGTATATACTATTATGGTGCTTATGTGGGACTTAAAAGAGTTCTAGGCTGACCCTAAGTTGTATTAAATTTGAAAATATATCCGTTAGTAAAAAAAGGAGGGAAAGGATAATAGCACCAAAATTGGGACACTAACACCATATGGTACTAGTATTCCTATTATGGTGTTAGTGTTTAGGTGGTAGAACCTAAGACACAAATGGAAAATATGTCAATATAATGGTTTGGGACTAATTTAGGAATGTCTAAGGATACTTCTAGAGCTTAAGTGTCCTTTTTAGGTGACTAAATTTCCCCCTCCCCCATTATTTTATAAATGCAGTAAAGTGAAATGACTAGGATAAAGGAAAAAATATGTACCTGAACTTACCTAACAGGTAAATCATGAGAATCTATCTCTAAGTGTGTGAATCATGCTCAGTTACATGTCCTATAAATTAAATGTGTAAAGATCAACCCTTAATAGATATCAAAAGCAAAGACAAAATTGAGTAAATAAGTAAAACTAAGTAAAGATATAAGAGAGAGGAAAGGAATGAATATGCCTCACTAGGTACATAAACCAATGTATAAACTTGGTGATAACCTATTTGTGTATATGAATATAGTGATCAATTGGTGAATAACTTAGACTGAGATGATGGCTTGCTCACTCCCTAGGTTTGGGTGGCATAATAATTCAATCTTGTTTTTAATCCATCATTGCCCACCCTCGCTTGGTGGATCATGACCTATGAATAGTTTTGAATTGACTGATGGTGTGTCCAACTTTCTCATGTATCTGGCATAATAACTCAAGTAGACTATGATTATATCATCTTATAACCATATGTACTTTGATTTGAAATGATATCCATTGGTAAAAAAAGGAGGGAAAGGATAATACCACCAAAATTGGGACACTAGCACCATATGGTGTTACTATCGCTATTATGGTGCTAGTGTTTAGTTAGTAAAACCTAATACATAAAGGGATAATATGTCAATATAATGGTTTGGGACTAATTTAGGAATGTCTAAGGACACGTGTAGCCCTACATGAAGGCTAGATAAGTTTAAAAATAGGTCCTATGATAGGTTTATGGCTAAGTTAGGGATAGGTCATATCAAGTAACACTTTTAGAGCTTAAGTGTTATTTTTAGGTGACTTAATTCCCCCCCCCCCTTATTTTATAAATGCAATAAAGTGAAATGACTAGGATAAAGGAAAAATAAGTGTACCTAGACTTACCTAAGAGGCAAATCCTGTGAATGTAGCTCTAAGTGTGTTAATCATGCTCAATTACATGTCCTATAAATGAAATGTATATAGATCAACCCTTAGTTAAGATATATCAAAATAAAAGAAAAAACTAAGTAAAGGTATAAGAGAGAGGAAAGGAATGAATACACCTCACTAGGTACATAAACCAATGTATAAACCTGATGACAACCTATGTGTGTATATGCATATAGTGATCAATAACTTAGATTGAGATGATGGCTTTTGTAATCCCTATGTTTGGGTGGCATAATAATTCAATCTTGTTTTTAATCCATCATTGCCCACCCTTACCTAGTGGATCATGACCTGTGAATAGTTTGGATTAGACTGATGGTGTGTCCAACCTTCTCATGTATATGGATTAGTAACTCACGTAGAGTATGATTCCATCATCTTATAAATATCTGTAGAGATGCATCTAAAACTAAAATTGCATGATGTAACTAGAAATGTGTAACTGGAGATGTCTAACTAGAGATGTTGGCTTTGTAGCCACTCGGGTATATTAAGGCATGAATTTAGTGTTGATGCAGGGGCATCATTTTGTTTTAAATTTTTATTTTATTTTTCCATCAAATAATACCATGTGAAGGGGGTTAAGGGAGTTACTATTGAAAAAAAATATTTTGTTTTATTCTAGGGTAGCTAGCTACCTACCCGTGGCACATTTAATGAGAAAAAACAATAAAATGAGTAAGATAGAAGTGAGTGGGAGTTTTTGAATTTAAAAATAGGTATTTGAAACCTTTAATAACCATTTTTAGTGCTTCCCTAAGCTTGAGGTACGATTTTTGGGGTAAACAATTAGATTTTTGGTAGTTTTTTTTGTAATTTAAAAACAGGTAGTTGAAATAATTAATGACCATTTTTAGTTCTACCCTAAGCTTTAGGCAAGATTTTTATGGGGGAAATTCTATATTTTTGGTATTTTTGAAGAGAAGAAGAGAGGAGGATATAAAAAAATAGAACATAACAAGAAAGAAGGTTCAAAATAGTAACAACAATACAAGGACAATCGAGATAGAGGTAGTAGAAAAGATCATCTAAATAAAAAGATAGAGGACAATAGCACACATGTAGAAAACAAAGAGGAAGGAAGTGGAATAACAAAGGGAACTCTATTCTGCAAATATTTTGTAACTATATGTAAAAGAGTGTAAACCATTATCTTTAAAATATAATATAATACTATTGTCTTAATATTTGTTGTCTCATTGTCTATGTTTGGGAGTGTTAAATGTGTGTAAATTTCTATTCTAAAAGTTGGAGTTTTTATTTTATAAGTTTAAATTCTTTTAGGTTTCTGAAAATTTTGGACAGTCAGCATTATAGGTACCTACAGCAAGAGTCAGTTTTTAACATCGATCTACTTATTGCCTCTACAACTAATTTTATACCTAAAAAAAATTTATGGTCACTTACAACCATTAATATAGGTACCCATATTAATAGTCACTTTATTTCTATTCTAAAATTTGGAGTTTTTATTTTTAAGTTTAAATTCTTTTAGGTTGCTGAAAATTTTTGACAGTCAGCATTAAAGGTACCTGCAGCAATAGTCAATTTTTAACAGCCATCTAGTTATTGCCTCTGCAACTAATTTTATACCTAAAAAACTTTTTATGGTCACTTGCAACCAATACTATAGGTAACCATAGTAATAGTCACTGTAAATAGTCACCTACAGTCATTGTTATAGGTACCTATAGCAACAATCTATTTTTGGCAGCAAATTAGTTTATGTTTGTGCAGTTGTTTTTTTTTCTTCCTAAGATAATTATTGGACCTAAATCACATGTTTATATTTATGTAAAGTTTGTGTGGGGTTGCTTACAGTAACACTACCCCTCATTTTCCACCTGTTTGCTCATTTTAGTGGGTTTTTAGGTGCCTACAAGGGGGTGGGTACCATCAAGTGTGTAATCTAGAACATGGTTTCTAATGTGTAAATCATATATAATGAAATGGAGTTTGTCATTTCATCTGATCAATAAGTGTATAAGTGAGCATATGAAAACAATGTGTTGTGTACATGCCCCCAAATCTAATATCTGAACATATGGATTCTAGACTAAATTATAGTAATTTATATTTTAGTATCTGAACTAAAATTAGAATGATCATGTAGTGCATGATGCCCCCAATCTAAGAAAATAAGTATTAATTGGAGTTAAATTGATCCAAAATTGGTAATCTATAATTGAACCTATGCAAACCTAGATAGTACCTACTAGTCTTTTCTGGCCAATATGGAATTTCATGAAACTAAGGATACTAGATACTAGTGACATATATTGGATAGTAAAACCATGTGGTGTTAGTGTCCCAATTTGCATGCCAATGCCTAACTATTTTGATTTCTATGTAATTGTAATTTATCTCTATGTCACTATTTCCCAATATGTTTTCCAAAGTCTGATTTCTATATTATGAGCCTGTGTGCTAAAAATTGTACTCTATGTGTATTATAATAGCCTGATCTCTATGATAAACCCCTGTGAATTCCCCCTCTTTTGAGAGGAGTTATTGAATCTGTGCAATAATAATCCTTACAATAAAAATCTCTAAAAGATGTGTGTTAGCTAGAGCATTTATGATATCTACATAATAATCCAATATATATTTTTTATTAGTACATAACTATTAAAGCAAAAAACAATTAACATTTTTTCTAAATTTTTAGTAGGATGAAAAAAATCACCATTATCAGAATACCATATTAAACCAACCATCCTTTAAATGTATATTTATTATCTCACAGTGAAACTCAATTATAGAATAATTTAGATAAATATAGACATGATCAAGTTATTTGATAAAATAAAAAATATATTGTTAGAATTGGAATTAGAAGTGTATGTGTTAGGCATACTACAAGTATCTTAAATAGATTTATTTGAAAAATGTTGAGAGATATCAGTTTACATAAACATTTTGAATTTTAAATAATATTTTGTTTGGATATTGTGTATGAATTTTTAATGTTGTTGGAACTAATAAAAAGGTTCACAAATATTTCATTTTCTTCTTTAGTTTTAAATCTATTAATAATAAATTATATTAGACTTAATTTATGTATAAAATATTATAATATTTTTAAACTTTTATAATTTTTTCTTGATAGCATGGAGCCAATGAATAATTATTATGGGATAATTGATATATCAAACACAACATTCGTTGAATCAATTGATAGCCACCTCAACAAGATAGATATTTATAGGCCACTCAAAACTACTACCTTAAATACCAAGCATTTATATTACACAAAACCATTATAATCAACGAAATCATGCTTAGGTGCACACTCCTTCTGATGAATAAAGTTTTGAAAATACAATTCCATTTACAACTACAAGAAATAATAACAATAATGTCAAAATTCTTATCATAATAGATGCATGTATTCATTATGTATCTCATATACAATTACTTTCAACTAATGTAACTACTGCATGTAGAAACATTTCTAACATGACATTAATGAATCTATTCCATGACAATATTGTTAAAAACAAATAAGTTTGCATGTTGCTTCGTCTGATGAATAATGTCCATGTAACACACATGGAGCTCAAAATAATGTACAAATTCCTTCATGAAAAAAAATTGACCAATATAATGAATGACCAAATGACCCAAAGGTTTTATATTTATGTAAAATTTTTGAGTTCTAAAAATTATTTTACTTTGTTACATATAAAAAGTTTTAAAATTTTTGATATAATAACATATTTTGATTATTATTTTGATACTAGAAGAAAAAATATCTAATTCTAAAAAAAAATGGACAGCATTATTTCCCTTTCAAACACAAAAATGATATCTAATCCAACTGGGGTTTTATTCTTCAATTCCCAAAAATAGATGGTATAGGATTTTCAACAATGTTTAGATCACCATAAATTCTATGGGCCTTAGGATTATACTCACCAAAAATTTAGAGGCAAATTTTGAAATGTTATCAATTTTTCTATTATTTCTGACAAAATGTTTTAATTTTACTAACTTATATACTTGAAAATAAATACTATTTTTCACCTAGTGGTATTCGATGATTCATTCATGGGTAATAAGTTTCCAATAAATGAAATCCCCAGCCACTAGTAAGATAAAACACACAAAATAATACAAATTTGTTTTATATTTTTATAAAAATAAGTTAAATAGATTTATTTCAAGGCATGGTCTACAAGCTATACTTAAATCTCAAATTACAAAATCCAAGCTTCTTACTCTCTCTAATTATGTTTTTCAAAATTCCATGTATACATGAATTCTTCAATGGATTTTTCTTCCTCACAGTCTCTCTCTTGAATTTGGTATAACCTCCTCTAATGCCACAAGCTTCTTAAAATGTTAGTCTTTGCATGACCTCATATACACTCCTCTCATATTCCAAAGTTCAAAAAATATTCAAGTAAATTATCATAATATAACACATGCCCCAAAGGGTTAATTATCTCCCACAAAAACATGGATGAGTGGCATGTGTCCTTAGAATCTGTTTAGTAAACTATTTGAGCCAAAGACTCATCTTAATATTCTTAGATTCAACTTTATTTAATCTACACCAATTTCTCTATGTAACACATTTATTTTGCACACCAATATATATGTGTTAACCCTTCTCTAATTTGATATAAGTGACCAAATTTATGTTTCACCTTGTGAGAAATTTGGTTTTACACAACTCACTTGAGATTAAATGATGGAATTAGACATAAGTCTAAAATTCTCAAAGATCATGAGCTTAATTTTAGGACTCGTGATTTGGATATTGCTACAATAGTGTACACATTAAAAATTTGATGACACTACCTTGTTGGCCAAAAAAATGTCATAATACATTATCCAAATCATCAAAATGCATCATCTCTTTGCCTTGATTGTAAAATACTCTCCTTTGGACATGTTTATTAGTGATATAGGTCTTTTAAATGAATGAATACATGTCCTCTTCTGCTCAAATTTGACTTTTATCTCATCCTATTCATTTATAAATATTGTTAGAAACTTTACATACTTGAATAAGAACTTAAAAAAATCAACAAGTTAATTTTAAAATGATACAAAAATTATTAAAAGGTGCACTTAACACAATCTAGGGGTCATGGTCAATTTGCATCTGGTACTCAATAAGGTCAATGATAGGTTGAGGTTGGTGAAAAAGAGCATAAAATAGAGAACCAACAGGATTCAGTGCCTTGTTCATGATAAGGGAAGGGGTAGGACCCTATAAATGTATATGTTCAAAATTAAAATTCAAAATTATCTCATAAATATTTAAATAAACTAATTAAATCATTTAAATATAATATAAAAATTTAAAAAAAAATTGTATTGTACCACATCATGCTGGTTGATATTTTGAACATGACTAGAAGATGCCATCATAGGAGTCTATGTAGATAATTGTTTCGTGTTTCAATTATTTACACAAGTACAAAGGAAAATTAAAAATATATAAATCCATATTTAAACTTAAACATTACAATAATTCTCATATCTTAGTCAGTTGGAGTGTCTAGCGTGGCCATCAACTGAACAAATAAAATATCATTGTTAGTCACTATATATATATATGAAAATTAAATATGTTACCATCACCAAGGCCCCTGAATCCACATAGATACACATTTTTACAATAATTTTAGTGTCAAGAAACATTGACAAGAAATGTTCTCAACATTCAAGCCACAATTGAAGATATCAACCTATGGGGCCTCGTGGTTAACAAATGGAATATATACCATGTCATTGGTGATGAATAACCTATAATACCATGTTTTTTCCTTTTATTAAACCCATTTAGGATACAAATCACCCATTCTTACATCAAGAAGGTCCTTCCCTATATGGTAAAATTGCACTTTTTTAGCCAAACATTAGACACATAAAAAAAAAATCATAAGTCATATACACAAAATAAAATTACAAAAACATGCATGTGGAAGCCTTACACTTTCACCCCATATCACTTGTATCTAAAATAAGATAAGAATATGTGGCATTTGATTGTGTAATTAGTCCTGAAATGTTACTTTTATTTAGTTGAGGTTCTTTGCCTCCAGTATACATTTCCACTTATGGTATCTCCACTTGAAAATCCATCACTTATAAAAAAAAATTCCATATAAAAATTACATATTTTCCCACCACCATAACCACTAAATCCATGTGGATATGATTTTTGTAATAATTATGGTGTCAAGAAACATTGATAAGAAATCTTGTCAATATGCAAGACATAGTTGGAAATTTCCACCTTTAGGGCCTCATGGCTAAAAACTAGCATTTCCACCATGTCATGGGTGTTGAATAACCTATATTACCATGTTATTGTTCTTGGTATCCAAGTATGCCTATTTAGGATTTGGATCACCCATTCTAACCTCAAGAATGTCCTTCCCTATATGCTAAAATTGCACATTTTTAGGAAACTTTAGACACACATCAAATGAAAACTTTATTTTTTATACATAAATCATAAGAACCATCATTTTCATGTGTAATCCCTCTAATTTTACCTATAATCACCTGGATATAAAATAAGAGAATAATTTGTGGAAGAGGATTCTGTGATTAGTCTTTAAATGCTAATTTTATGTAGTTGAGAGAATTTATTTACCTCTAAGAGACATTTTTGCTTCTAGGACATCCACTTTCAAATTCCTCACTTCCAACACATTGAGATATAAAAATTTCATAGGTTCTGACCAACATGACATATGAATCCATGTAGATACACATTTTTTTTTTTAATTTCATAGCTAAAAAACTTACTCATGTATTTAGATTTTAGTTTAAGTATGCTCTTATGTGGAACTTTTGAATACTTAGATATTTATCCCTTCACAATTAATAATTTTGAAAATAAATGCATAAGTTAACCCATTAAGAAAAACATGTTACCTGTTCATCTATGAAATTCCCTTGTAGTTCAGCTTTTATTCATCTTTTCATTGCATAGACCTAAGGACTTAATAAGCTTTGTTTTCAATCTTAATCACCTATGTTTAGGATTAATTTACTTTATAATTACCCTCACCTTGTGTCTTATCACTAAAATATCAGATAACATTGATCATCTTCATGCTTATCCTATTTTTGGAAAGTCCAGATATTTGCCTTATTCATATAAATTCACACTTGGATGTACAAGTTGGATTTTTCCTAAGGCTTAGTTACTTTTTTGACTTATTTTATTCATAGTTGGTTTAGTAGTTGACTTATTATAGGCATTCACATTCTTTCACATCCTTCCACTTGTTGGGTCTTTACATCTTTCTACTTAGTTACATCATGGTACAACTAGACTGTTGTGTGCTACATCTCATTTCTTCACACTCATGTAATGTGATGTGATTTAACATAGTGCCTAAATATTGAAAATATTATAAGTAAATCACCATCATCCATGTTTCATGATATCACACACTCACACTTTGAAAGTAATGAATTTATTCAATGTAAAATCTAAAATTTATGAGGTTTTGAGCCAACTTTCTTTCAATAGTTGTAAACACCTTATAATTTAAAAGAGAATTTGTGTAAAACCAAATAATAATGAGGTTTTGAAGAAATTTTTTCCTTCCATGTGCCATAATTTTTTAACATTGGACTTCATAGTAGGCTTTTGTACGGCATAGAATCCAAGGGTCATGAGCCTAGGAGCCAATCCTAAGGCTCCATGTGTTGTTATGACTTTGGCTCAAAAATAAATTTCAAGGCATATTTTTGGATACCCAAGTTTATTCATGAGAATATAATATGATTCCACTTATCATTAAGCTAAATTCCCATTTTAAATGTGTCATCTAGTGAATAGGTCAATGGCTTAGCCTACAACATCATTTTATGGGAACTCAATCAAATTTGATAACCATATTATCATCAGCCCATCCAAGTGTGTGGATTTATTAAAGTTTTTAGGAAGCCTTAAAAGTTTTTCATATGGTTATTGAGGAACCTAATGAATCTTACATTAGAGCTAATGTCCTATGAAATGGATTGGGCACTTAAATGATTAATTTCTTATGGTTTATAAGTTTATAAATCCATTAAATTTGATGTTTCACATTGATTACGTGACACGAATGATGGCCTATAGGAATAAATATAGGCATGTTATTTAATCCTAAGATATTTATGTTTGGATCCACATTTAGAATCAACATTGGTAAAGGCAATGTTTCTCTATAATAGTTTGGCAACGGACCTACCTTAGAGGAATTATATTTTTTGGAACCATAGCCCACAAGTCTAAGGATCATAACCTAGCATGTGGAAAATGAGTACTAACTTTGTAGACCATCCATTTTAATCCAAAAGGATTAATTATGGGAGCCAACACAGTAATAATTATTACAAGTAGACGTGAACTTTCGGTAAAGGTAATTGATGAGAAATGGGTTCAGTACAATTCCACAAGTGTAAAATAGTTATATTAAAAGAAAAAATTGTAGTATTTTTGGTAGTAGCACATGAGGGTACTATAAGTAATTATGACAAATAGTGTTATCTAGAATTTTATAGAGATTGGATCATCCAATCATACTCCACACCGCTTATTTACCCACTATTAGGCATTCATATTTTCATAATAGTATTAACATCTCAATCATTGAGAGCAATAAATCATGAAATTTTCATCCATAAAATCATTATGCACACTTAATTTATGGCACAATGGCTCACTAGCAATCAAAAACATTATGATGAGTAATAGTCACTCATTCAAGATCACCATACATGTACACATTCAAGAGGACTTCCACAAAGAATGGAATACTAGAATTACATATAAAAAAACATATATCAACATACAACATAAACACTCAGATATTCAACAACATAATCAAGAAATAAACATACAACAACATGCTCATAGTAGCATATATCATGGAAACAACCATCTTCAACACCATAATTAACTACAAGGTCATTATCATCAAGGATTTCAACATCCACTTTACAAAAGATTCTAATCCACCCCATGTGACTCCAAACATTGTGCCTAACTTCACATGTTATAGGAATCAACAATAGTGAATTCTTGTCTTTTTCCTCCCATATGCACACAAAAGTCTAAAAGGTGTTATAGTCACCTTTTGACTTCAAGTAGACATGAGGAATCTTGGAACCTCCATATAAATGTGCTCTATACCAAGCCTTTGTCTTTTTTTATTATAAATTAAAACCCATGTGATTACCAAGGATAAAACCATGTGCCTTGGTGGAGTATTATACCCCACTCTTATCACATCAACCTCATCACATGTAAATGACCCTCCATGGGCCCTACCACATCATCAATCAACCACATCAACTACATGCCACATCCCCTATAGGCCACATTACCTTTATGCCATGTCATGACAAATATTGACTATGAATAATAATCCATGAATAATGATTGTGAATAGTGACTTCACACGAAATAGCTTCTCCTAGTTTTCTTATTTATATAAGTAAACTTGACCTTCTTACCTTCATCTATTCCTTTAAAATTAAATTATTTTTCCATTACATCTATCCAATACATAAATTCTTCAAAATTTAGACTACCTCCATATACTAAAACCTCCAATTATGGCTTAGAATCTATTCCTATAACTACTTTAAAGATCATTTATTCCATTCTCTCTTACTCTTCTTATTTTTCAATCTTTTCTTATAGTTCTTCCTGTCCTTCACTCGCATTACCTATCAAAAAACCTCTTTTTTGATAAATTTCTATTGCCTCTAAATTTGTTTGTAAATTCCTCATCTCTTATAGCAATGTTTATCCTATTTGTCTTCTTTGACCTCTTCTAGCACCACTTCTAAGTGTTCCACTTATAAGTGGCATTCTTGTACTTTATTGCAAGTTTATTTCTTATAACCTAATCTTCACTTTTTTTAATAAATATCTTTATCCTTCGGTCACCTTTGAAGTACAACCAATCATTGCTCTGATACCAAAAATAATGAGAAGGGTTAAGGAATATCAAACATGTAATTTTACTTATGAGAGATATGATTAAGCCTAAAAACCTTATTGATTGATAATATTAACAAAAAAGGTATTATTTATAGTAAAAATGCATTTTCCATATTCACTTGATGTTTTCTCAACTCATTATATTCATTTATACCTTTATCTAATCTTGAAAATGTAAGAAAACACTAAAATAGGGTTTTTAAACCTAAGAATTACGTCTATAGACTGAGATATTAGAATAAATTTATTTTGATATGTCAAATAACATTGAAACCATGAAAACTTTAATAACATTCTAATATAACTTGCTACTAGGTTTCATCAATTTTTATTACTATTTTTTCAAGTTAAAAGGATTTTAATCTCTAAAACCCTAGTTCAGGGTTTCCTAACTACACATAGGCCTAGAGCATAAAAATTATAGAAATTTCAGTTTTAATATTTAATTTAAAATTCTAAAATATCTAGATCAAAATTATCCTAATCTTTCATTCAATTAGTCACCTTGAACAATCCCAAAACTTGATGAAAATCAACATTCTTGATTGTAGAAGCATTTGTCTTGACTGTATGTAGGCAATGAGATAAAATTTAATGAAAATTTTAATTTAAATAATAGTTTTAGAATTATTTTGATTACATATTACTCTTTACATTTGCATATTACTCTAACAATTGTTTTTAGCACTTAAAAAATCTCAAAATTAGTGAAAATAACTTTTCTTAACTAATACATTATTCTTTCTTAACTATAGTAACCCATATTATCCATTTCAAGCTTGTAACATGAATAAAAACCTTCCAAATCAATTATAATATTCCAAAAATAATAAAAACATTTACTTACGTATGTTATGATCTTGAAATGGAATAAATGAACTCAATAAGATAATATGTCTATTGTTTTTTAATGCAAAACCTTACACAATAATGTTTATAAAAATATTTTACATAACTCTCTCAGTTTTTTTCTAAATATTTGAGTTATAGGTCTATTTTTTTGGGTTTTCCTCCTTCCCACATACTACTCAAGTTTCTTCATTATATCCTCCTTCTCCCTTCTTTTTTCGAATCTCTATCATTGTTTCTAACTAACTTCCTAACTTAACCTAAGTTTAACCTTAGTTGAGTTTGATAATATTAGTTATGAATAAATACATTACAAATATTCTAAAAATGTTCAATACCTTCCTTTACCTCTCCATTAAGGACCATAACCTTTGGTTTTACTTGAAGAAGAGAAAGACCCTTAAAATGTCCTTTACAAATTCAAATTTTCAAAAAAGATAGTTTTGGTAAGAAAATCTTTACTAGGCTCAAATGACCAAAATTTGGAAAGTTATAGATTTAAAAACCTTTTAAATTACTAAAAAATACTTTATAAGACTATTGTAATCCAAAATTCACAAAAATAAATAGCTAAATCATAATTTCCATTCATCAGACCAACTATAAACATGACCTAGTTTCGTGATAGTCAATTTTTAACCATTTTTGAAGGGTTTGAAGGCCTCTTTTTTAAATATGAATATTAAATACCTTATGGTACTTGAAATGGAAAAATAATCTCATTTATTCTTGACTTTCCGTAATATTAAGTGGGTATTTATGGGTTTTAGAGGAAACCATGCATATTTATCAAGATCTTTATGTGTTAGCCAAAGCATTTTCGATATCTACATAATAATCCAATATATATTTTTTATTAGTAAATAACTATTAAACCAAAAAATAATTAACATTTTGACTAAATTTTTAGTAGGATGAAAAAAAATCAGCATTATGAGAATACCAAATTGAACCAGCCATCCTTTAAATGTATATATGTTATCTCACAATGAAACTCAATTATAGAGTAATTTAGATAAATATAGACATGAAAAAGTTGTTTGATAAAATAAAATAAACATTGTTAGAATTAGAATTAGAATTAGAATTAGAATTAGAATTAGAATTAGAATTAGAATTAGAATTAGAAGTGTATGTGTCAGGCATACTACAAGTATCTTAAATATATTTAACTAAAAAATGTTGAGAGATATCAGTTGACATAAACATTTTGAATCTTAAATAATATTTTTTTTGGATTATGTGTATGAATGTTTAACATTGTTGGCATTACTCAAAAGGTTTTTATATATTTCATTTTCTTGTTTAATTCTAGATCTATTAATAATAAATAATATTAGACTTCATTGATATATATAGGATTATAAGATTTTTAAACTTTTTTATTTTTATCTTTATAGCATGGAGCCAATGAAAAATTACTATGAGTTGATTGATATATCAAACATAACAATCACTTATTCAATTATTAACCACTTAAATGACATATCTATTTATGGGCCACTCAAAACTTCAACAACAAATAGTAATGATTTATATTACTCAAATCCATTTTAATCATTGCAACATATGCTTATGTACACCCACTTTTGATGCATAAAGTTACATAAATATAATTTCATTTATAATTAAAAGCAATAATTTTAACAATGTCAAAATTCTTTGCATAAAAGATGCATGTATTCATTTTTTACCTCACTTATAATTACTTTCAAGTAATGAAAGTACCTCACGTAGAAAAATTTATAACATGACATAAATGAATCTATTGCACGACCATATTATTAAAAACAAATAATTTTACATGTTATTCCACCTTATTAATAAGGTTCATGGAAAACACATGGATATTGAAATAATGTGGAAATTCATTCATGAAAAAGAATTTGACCAATGTAGTGAATGACCAAATGACACATAGGTTTTATATTTATGTAAATTTTGTGAGGTCCAATAATTATTGTACTTTGTTACATATAGCAAGCTTTGAAATTAATAGAATATTATTAATACTAAAATATTCTTATTTGATATTCTCCATTAGATTAAATTAGCTAAATTTCATATAGAATTTATGTTAATATGTACATATATCAAATATATGCCATATATCTAGATATAATGACATCACACTTTATAACTACATCATTTTTTTGTATATACAGCATAATATTATAATACAATACACACAGAGGTCAAATTAATGTTTAAATTTATTTATTAAAAATAATAAGACCAATATTATAATATACTAAAATATAATATTATATGTTTAAATATAGTATAGATCGATTAGATGTCATGTATGACCATAAACTAGCAATAGATTAAATTGATAGCTACATGTTAGCTATCTAGCAGTAGTAATAAAGCTATAGTTGTTGTAAATGTTAGCATAGATCAATTAGATAGTAAAGTATCTATTACTCATTAACTAACATCAGAAATTCAAACCCAAAAAAATAATATTGGAATATGTTAATGTCAATATCATCCTCCATACATCCAAAAGAGGAGGAAGATTTGAAAGTGTCAACACATTTGTAGGACGTAACTAAAATATTGGAAATAATAAATATATTTAATCAAATGTTAAAATCATTAAACATTATTATAATAATATGTAAAGTGTAATATAGTACACAATAGAAAACTCTTAACCCAGACACTCAACTTGAACAAACTATGCTTCTAGCTAAAGGACAAAAGATTAGGTTGACATCTAATCTGTGGGTTAAATTAGGGTTGGCTAATGAAGCCATCATATAAATAGTTCACATTATCTACAAACCATATTCAAACCCACCTTATTTACCCATGTACATGGTTATTTCTTTCAAGAACTACTCTGGTCCCCTATAGGATATTTGTAATCCAACAAATTTTCCAATTCCTCCTATTGCACATGTTAATCACAACAAGGAATGAGTCTTAATAAAATAAAAATATATATTTGTGATATTGATAATCAAGGGTTGACATTAATTATTGTAGTAAGAGTGTTCTCATTGTCCAACCTATATATAAACCATTCATTTCATTTGACCATTATGCAAGAATGAAAGACAAGATATATGTAAATCTGAGAAGAGCAGAAGAATCAAGACTCAATGTAATACCACTTCCACATCATTTACAACAAACATATATTTTCCAAAAAAGCACACAAAAGTGCATTTTCACAACATTTTTTTTCTCTTTACTACTCCTCACTTGTTTCATACTAATAATTTCTTAATAAAAAAATTAAATTATAATTTTAGATGTTACTCTTTTCTATTTTTTAAGGTGGCAATGTCTTTTTATTAAAAAAACTATTATGATCTTGATTTTAAATTTTTTGAATTTTAATTTTTATACATAATAAAATATTTCAAAAATTAATTAAGATTTGATTTAAATATTCAAAAAAAATAGCACTTATTATTCTACACACCTTTTTAAGACACCAAAATAAAATCTTTATTTTAAT
>JARHVA010001961.1:2035000-2070000 GCA_037957365.1 Torreya grandis | reverse complement strand
ATTTCCAATTACAGGACCTCTAATTGAAAATATATCACTTCAAACACATAGATATGTGTAAATTTAATATTTTCCCACCACTATTAATTCTAAATCCATGCACCTATGCATTTTTTCACCAATTTTAGAGTCAAGAAACATTGACAATAAATGTTGTCAACATTATGGTCGTAGTTGGATATTTGCACATCCGAGGCCTTATGGCTAAAAAATATCTTCACCACAATGTTAGGAGTATAAAATAACTTGTATGAAAACATTATTGGCCTCTAATTAGTCTTTAAATACTAATTTTAATTAGTTGAAAGACAATCTATTTGCCTCCAATAGACATTTCTCCTTTTGGTACATCCACTTTCAAATCCATCACTTCCAACACATTGATTTATTAAAATTACGTATGTTCTGACCAACACAACATACGAATCCATGCAGATACACATTTTTTAAATCATTTCAGCACTAAGAAACTTACTCATGTAATTAGCTTTTAGTTTAAGTATACTCTTATGTGGAGATTTTGAATAATTTGAGATTGAGCCCTTAACAATTCATAATTTTGAAACTAAATACATAAATTAACCCATTAGGAAAAATGTGCTAGTTGTTCATCTATGAAATTCCCTTGTACTTCTGCCTTTATTTATCTTTTCATTACATATACATAAGGACGTAATCATAATTTTTTTTGGTCTTAATCACCTGAGCTTAATTTATTTTAGAATTTCCCTCACCTTATGTATTAGCACTAAAATATTGGCTAACATTGATCATCTTCATGTTTAGCCTATTTTTACAAAGGCCAAATAGTTACCTTATTTATAAAAAAATTCACTTAGACGTACAACTTGTATTTTTCCTAAGGCTTGGTTACTTTTTGGACTTAGTTGACTCATAGTTTAGTTGAATTATTGTAATCATTCACATTATTTCACGTCCTTCCACATTTTGGGTCTTTGTGTCTTTCTACTTAGTTGCATCATGGTATAACTAGACTATTGTGTGGCATGCCTCATCTCTTCACACTCTCACAATACGATGTTATTCAACATAGTGCTTTAGGACTGAAAATATTATGAATCAATCACCATCATCTATGCGTCATGATATCTCACCCTCACACTTTGAAAGTTATGATTTTAGTTGATGTAAAATCCAAAAATTATGAGGTTTCAAGCTAAATTTCACTTGAGACTTGGTTTCACCTTGTAATTTAAAAGAGAGTTTGTGTAAAACCAAATAATATTTAGGTTTTCAAGTAATATTTTCCTTTTGTGTGTTATAATTTTTCAACATCACACTTCATATTAGGTTTGTGTATGGTATAGAATCCAAGGGTCATGAGCCTAGGATCCAATCGTAAGGCTCCTTGTGTTGTTATGACTTTGGATTGAAAGTAAATTACAAGGCATATGTTTGGATGCCCAAGTTTAGTCATGAGCATATGGTATGATTCCTCTAATCATAAAGCTAAATGCTAATGGGAAATATGCCATCTAGTGAACAGGGTGATGGGTCAGCCTACCACATCATTTTTTGGGGACCTAGTCAAATTTATAAACCATAATTTTTTCAACCCATCCAAGTGTGTAGATTTATTAAAGTTTGTAGAAAGCCTTATAAGTTATTTATATGGCTATTGATGAACCTAATGAACCTTGAATTAGAGCTAATGTCATATAAAATTGATTGGGCACTTAAATGATGAATTTCCCATGGTTTATAAGATGCATGGATCATAAGATTTAAATTCATCCTTTAGTAAATGGGAATAAAATAAAATGTAATCATAAAGATATTCACAAGGACAAGTTTTAGGTCCATATGTGATCAAAATGACAACCTTGGAAGATCAAACCAACCATAGGTTTTTATTTAACTAATATATTAATCAAGAGAAGACTCAAGAAAAATAATTTCACATCACCTCCTACACAACATTGGGTTGTTAGTGTTCTTTCTCACAACATAAAAATCAATGAAATCCTAGATATGTATGCATTCTAAATAGTAAATGTGGAAACTATTAGTCAAACATTTAGACTTTACTACCTACACCACAATAGGTTTCCAAGATGTATCCATAAACATCTCTATCATAAATTGGTAGAATTCCATTCATCCACAAAGGATTGTCACTTTTCCCCTTCTATAGGAATTTTCAGCAACAACTTCACTCCATTATACAAACTTTAATGTACACCATGCCTTTATGATGCTGCCAACACCACATTTAATCATCCTCCAAACTTAATTTGATACTAAAAAAACTTGGGCATGACTTCTAAATATTCCAAAACCACCTCTTTCCCTATGTTATTCCAACTAAAATTAGTTTTTAGAGGTCACTAAGTGGCAAGATTATCACATACTCATTCCAATGGTCTATTTGTCCATTTTCAAGGGTTTATGTTTACACATTCCAGAGCCCAATTTATAATTTAATGGCCAAAGAGAGTTGTTCAAACTTGTTATTTATGAATAGATTTATAATTTTCCATTATCAAGTCCTTGTTTAATCATGGATATTATCGAGGATGGCCATTGTAATCCTAGTAGATTGTTTTTCCTTGAAAATTTTTAAGTAATCCAGTTATAAACTCCTTAATGAGACCACCACTTTCAAACAAAATCCAAGAGTTATTCTCTTAATGTTCACAGTTTTACTCAACATGCACAACATTAATCCAAAAATTTATCCAAAGTCCAACCAACATTTGACCATTCTTTTATACCAATGTGTAGCACCCATATGTGCTACTTCCAAAATTAACTACATTTTTTTTATTAATTCAATTTATGCTTGTAAAATTTTAATGACCCCATTGCTCAAAAAATACATTCATCATGAATTCACACTTGATTTCAATAATGTAGACTAATCATGTAAAATTTAACACTAAAAAATCTTTTTCATCACTGTTAAAGATTCCTAAACCACCTCTTTCCCTAAGTTAATCCAACTAAAATTGGTTTCTCTTGGTCACTGAGTGGCAATATTATCACATAGCGATTCCAATGATCTATTTGTCCATTTTAAAGAGTGTATGTTTACACATTCTAGAGCCTAATTTATATTTTAATGTCCAAAGAGAGTTGTTCAAACCTTTTTTTTATGAATAGCCTTATACAATTTTTTCATTATAAAGTCCTTGTTTAATCATGGATATTATCAAGGATGTAAACTACAATCCCAACAGATTATTTTTGCTTGATAAATTTTAAGTAATACAATTATAAACTCCTTAATAAGACCACCAATTTCAAACAAAATCCAAGAGTTATTCTCTCAATGTTCACAATTTTACTCAACATGCACAACATTAATACAAAAATTTACCCAAATTCCAGCAACATTTAACCATTCTTTGATACCAATGTGTAACACCCACATGCGTTACTTCCAAAACTAGCTACATTTTTTCTATTAATTTAACTTACGCATGCAAAATTGTAATGGACCCATTCCTACAAAAATATAATCATCAAGAATTCAAACTTGAATTTAATAATTTTTATTGCTTTTACTTCCATAATTAATATTTTTTAGTCAATATAAATGGTCCATTGAATTTATCTATGTTTATCAAAATCCAAAGTACAATCATGGGACCTATGGATTTTGGACCCAAAAAAGGTTAATGCTCCAAATATTGGGCCATGGTTACCTCATTAACCTTTACTCCATTAGACCATGCTAATGCTTTCAAAATATAGTCATGTATAAATGTCTAAGGTTTATATTCATGTCTAGATGTCTTCCTCAAGACCGTCATTCTAATCATGCCCTCATAGACAACAACTTTGTTCACTTCATCATCCAAAAATATATAGGTGGATTAATCATTTAATATTTTACACTAAAAAAACATGGGCATAGTTGCTAAAGAATCAAAACCCACCTCTTTCCCTAAGTTATTCCAACTAAAATTGGTTTTTCAAGGTCACTGAATGGGAAGATTATCACACAACCATTCCAATGGTATGTTTGTCCATTTTCAAGGGTCTATGTTTACACATTCCAGAGCCCAATTTATAATTTAATGGCCAAAAAGAGTTATTAAAAATTATTTTTTATGATTAACCTTACAAGTTTTCATTATCAAGTCCTTGTTTAATCATGGATATTATCAAGGATGGCCACTGCAATCCCAGTAGATTATTTTTCCTTGAAAACATTTAAGTAATCCAATTATAAACTCCTTAATAAGACCACCACCTTCAAATAAAAGCCAAGAGTTGTTCTATCAATGTTCACAGTTTTACTCAACATTCACAACATTAATCCAAAAATTTACCAAAAGTTCAACCAACATTTGACCATTCTTTGATACCAATGTGTAGCACCCACATGTGATACTTCCAAAACTACCTACATTTTCTTTTATTAATTCAATTTATGCTTGAGAAATTTAAAACCCATTGCTCAAAAAATACATTCATCAAGAATTCACACTTGATTTCAATAATGTTTACTACATTTACTTCCATAATTAATCTTTTTTAATTAATATAGATGGTCTATTGAATTTATCTATGCTTATCAAGATCCAAATTAAAATCATGGGACCTATGGATTTTGGACCCACAAAAGGTTAATGCTCCAAAATTTTGGCCATGGTTACCTCATTAACCTTTACTCCCTCAAACCAAGATAATGCTTTCCAAATTTAGTCATGCATAGATGTCCAAGGTTTATATTCATGTCTAGATGTCTTCCACAATACCATCATTATAATCTTGCCTTCATAGACAACCACTTTGATCACTTCATCGTCCAAAAATACATAGGTGGATTAATCATTCAAAATTTCATTCCATTACATAGGGTGTTAACTCTAGTATCATGATTAAATTGGCCCACAATATTTACCCATAGAAATTTAAATGAATAAAATAACTTCCTCTAAGCTTCTTTAGCAATGCATTTTATCTTGGTAGTTTTATGGTAGGATGACCATCAACATTAGTTGGGTCCTCACAGAATGAAAAAACTAGGGGGAGTTATCACCCTTAAAAATTGGATGACTCAATTTTCTCTTATCCTTTCACCCAATTATACATTGCATCATCTCCTACTATGATAATTGGGCTTGGGTAGGTTACAATGAGTATTAACCCATACATGTGAATGAGTGTCACAATGACACGTGGTGACCTTTAAATTTATCATATCCTTACATAGCTCAATCTCTATGTTGTGTAATCAAAATAACAAATGTGATGCTATGAAAATGCACCACATGGATAGAAGAGATCACTTTGCAGCATCACAGATCTCAGCTTTATGCCAACTCTCTTTTCCATTGTGAGGTGTGAGTGTGAGAGATCATTACAAGTGTCTAGTAGTGAGTGGCTTGTAGCCTCAGGGTCCTTCATTTTTATGCTAATTTTATTATCACTATGAGAGTGAAAGTAAGTGAAAATATGACACGTGGTTGACAATGATTACCTCATTTTCTCACAATGCTTGGCTATGTTTTGACTTTGTGACTTATGAATTAAAAGAGTGTGAAGAGAATAAACATGGAACAAAATTTTAAAGTCTAAATATTGTTTTATAAAATATTACAATTAACTAGTTTCATGTTGTGATGATGACACATGTCAAGCCTTACACAATTTGGTAATAAAAGCTACAAATAGTTAAGTCAAAATTTGACCAAAGAACATACATCCAAACTTAACACCTAGTGGCTTTTCAAAACACTTTTTTCCAAGTGAAAATAAGTGTGAATATGCTTGATTAGGCATAGATTAACTCAAAATTTTCACTAAGTTAAAAACAAATTAAAAGGGGCATGCCTGATATGGATTGCAAGGAAGAAACGATGTTGATACCAATGTTATGTGACTTAGCAAAAAAGTGTATTGTACCATGTAAAAATAGGAGCAAGGGAAAATTACTAAGTCTTCACATTTTCATAACTAAAGGATGCCTTGAGGATGAACTATGAGGCTCATCTAGAAAAAGAGACAAATATAACCTTTTGCCAAAATGATATTTTCCTACCATAGATTCTAAAGATGTATTTTGGCCTAAGAATTCATAAATGAGAAAGTTTTAAACCAAGGGGATCAAGTTTTTTAATTATAATGAATTCAAACCATAACATACTCGGTTGAAGCTAAAGACACGAGTGACTAAACCCAAGCTCATTTATCTAAGCTGAATTGCAATAATGGATACCCATCATATCCATTTCTAAACTCTTCTACTTTAAAACATTGTTGCAGTCTTTGTGAGGAGGTCAACTGAGTTATAAGGGTACAATTCAATTCTAGTTTCATCAACTGAGTTCTAATGTAGAATTTCTTGTTACAAACCCACAAATGGAAAATATAGCATGTAAGCATTTATTTTTCTTATTTTGGTCTCCATGAATGTCATGGGAAATTAAAGAATTAAATTAATGTTGCTATAGTGTGTGAACACTTTTTATTGCTATAAAGTTATGAACTTAGCACAGCCATCTGGTTTTGAACACACGAGTCCTATTCTAGATATCATGTTAAATTTAGATACCATAAATTTGCAAAATTAGGTTAAGGTTCTCAACAAACCAATTTGTGCCAATTAGCTTATTCAAACTATTTTCACAATAGCAATCAAATACGTTGATATGACGGTAAATCTCATACATTGTGTCAAGAAACTTAAAAAAATTGTGTACCAAAAACAAAGAAATTATGCAAGAAATTGGCATAATTCTGTATTGAAAGGTCACTTCCTTAATTTTACTTGTGAGCCAACTTACTCTTTGATCATTTTTTAAAAAAAAATTGTTTTTTTTTTTCTCCTTCTACCTAGAATGTCAGTATGGTCTATAAGAAAGTTGTGGCGGGCACGATTCAGTCTTCTCAATGGGTATTTCAAAATTTTGATGAGGAATGACCATTATAGTTATTTAGTCTTCACATATAAAATAAATGGTACTTTTGGAACGTTGTCTTCAAAAATAAACCCAATTTCTTCTTGTAATTTTATAATGGCAGGTGCTCTTGCCTCTTCACTTTCTTGAACTCCTTCCTGCTCCAAATATTCCCACCTTGAAGATGTTATTCCAAAAAATATATTTAAGAACCCAGTGTTTTGAAATGAAAGGATTCATATGAAATGGAAAGATTCAAACTGTAATATTCCCTGAAGAACGAACAAATGGAAATGAGAAAAAAAATGATGTTAAATAATAGTTAGTAGAAAATGCCAATGAAATAGAAACTCGTAATGACTCTAGACATGGATATGGCTTTATGAAACAAGTGGAAATGGTGTTTCCCCATCAATAGACCAGCTCAGCTACATTGAAATTTGGTGTAGGGATTCATCGGATAAAGCTAAGTTTCTTTTATTCCTAATTGTGAGTAGGTTAAAAAAATGATACAAATCCTTAGAGTTATGATGTGCACAGTTTGCCCCAAAACTGACAGGCCTTGGTTAAATAGGGTTTCCATATTAAACAAGGTTAGTCATCTGATGTGGTAGGGTTTATGAAAAGGGAAGCTTCATCCTATTCACACAATCTATAGCATAAAGAATATGATACACTTCAACATTATTTCTTTGCATATGTCGAATCCTTCCTTGTTATACTCTAGACTTCATGCATATTTCAAGGTTCATTTTTGGTTGGAACTTTATCTTGAGGGATTGTAAGGATATTATTTTTTATTATTACATAACTATTAAAGCAAAAAATAATTAACATTTTTTCTAATTTTTTATACGAAGAAAAAAACACACCATGTTATGAGAATATTATATTGAACAAATCATTTTTTTAAATGTAGATATCTTATCTCATAATGAAATGCAATTAGAGAATAATTTCAATAAGCATATACAAAAACAAGTTCATTGATAAAATAAAATAAACATTTTTAGAATTGGAATTAGAAATGTATGTGTCAGGGATAGTACAAATATCTTAAATATATTTATCTAAAAAATGTTGAGAGATATCAGTTTGCATAAACATTTTGAATCTTAAATAATATTTTGTTTGGATTATGTATATGAATATTTGACATTATTGGCACTAATCAAAACGTTCACAAATATTTCATTTGCTTGTTTAATTTTAAATGTCTTGATAAATTATATTATACTTCATTGATATACATAATATGATAAGATTTTTAAACTTTTTTGTTTTTATATTTATAAAATAGAGCCAATGAAAAATTACTATGAGTTGATTGATATATTAGATACAACATTCATTGATTCAATTATTATCCACCTCAATGAGACAGATGTTTACAGGCCACTCAAAAATGCTACAACAAATAGCAGTGATTTCTACTACTCAAAACCAATTTAATCAATGCAACACATGCTTAGGTGAACCCCCATTCTAATGCATAAAGTTACAAAAATATAAATTCATTTATAATTACAAGCAATAATAAAAACAATGTCAAAATTCTAACCATAATAGATGTACGTAATCATTTTGTATCTCATATAGAATTGCATTCAAGTAATCTAATGACCTCATGTAGAGACATTTCTAACATGACATAAATGAATATATTGCACGACCATATTGTTAAAAATATATAAGTTTACATGTTGTTTCACCTTATGAATAAGGTTCATGCAACACACACGGATCTTGAAAGAATGTGCAAATTCCTTCATGAAAAAACATTCGACCAATATAGTGAATGACCAAATGACCCATACATTTTAGATTTATTTAAATCTCATGAGGTCCAAAAATTATTGTACTATGTTACATATAGCATGTTTTGAAATTAATAACATATTATTAATACTAAACTATTCTTACTTGAGATTTTCCATTAGATTAAAATAGTTAAATTTCATATGGATTGTATGTTAATATACAAATAGATCAAATAGATGTTATATGACATCTCACACTATAACTTCATCAACTTTTTTGGACATACAGTATAATATTATAATATAATGCACACAGAGGTCAAAATAATGTTCAAATTTCTTTGTGAAAAATAATAAGACCAATATATTGACCAATATTATAATATAGTAAAACATAATATTATATATTGAAAAATAGTATAGATAAATTAGATGTCATATATCACCATAAACTAGAAATAGAGTAAATTTATAACTACATGTCAACTATCTCGTAGTAGTAATAAATCTATAGTCATTGTAAGTGTTGTCATAGATCAATTAGATAGAAAAGTATCTATTATTCATTAACCAACAGTAGAAATACAAACCCAAAAAATTAGGACTAGAATATGCTCATGTCAATAACATTGTACTCCATACATCCAAAAGAGGAGGACAATTTCAAAGTGTTAAAACATTTGTATGCAGCTAAAAAATTGGAAATAATACATATATTCAAGTAAATGTTAAAATCATTAAACATTCCAATAGTAATATGTAAATTAGAACTTCCTACTGTCCTATTGGTGAGATTACAATATCCATGGTTCCTAAACATGGCACACTATCTTGCTTATGGAGACTATCCTAGTCATTTATCCCCAAAATAGAAAAAGAATCTAAAGTTAAAATCAACAAAATACATGATTTGGGGTGATGTCCTATATAAAAAGGGACTAGATGGAATCTTTCTGAGGTGTGTAGATAAGGAAAAATAATACAAATTATTAGAAGTTTTTCATAATGAAGCATGTGGTGGACATTTCTCTTCTTCGGTCACAGCATACAAAATCCTTAGAAATTGTTATTATTAGCTAGGTATGTTCAAAGATGCATATAAATGGGTAACTAACTGTGAAAATTGATAATTGTTTTCATGAAGACCACAACTTGCAGCATTACCTCTAAGACCTGAAATTATTGAAGAACCTTTCAAATAATGGGGATTAGACTTCATTGGGCCTCTTTCACTGATCTAGGCACCAATTTAGGTGACAATTCGGGTGACAGTTCCACCCCAATTGATGACAAAACTTTCGGGAGCCATAACTTTTGCACCATAGCTCCAATTGACTCACCATTTGAACCGTTGGAAAGATAAGAATGAGGAGAACATCATGAAATTGCATGGATTGATTCTCAATGAAGTTTGACCCTAGAAAACCCAATAGAATTTCCTCAAATTTCAATTTTAGTAGTGTAGTCTAAAAATAGTAAGTTTCTAAAAATAGTAATTCCTTGAATTTTGTATTATTTTGAATCTTGGAAGTCAAACCACTTAATCTCCCTCAATATTGGTGACCTTCCACATCATCCCCATGCTTTAAAAATGTGTATAAATGAAGAGGTAACCCTAAATGTGAAGCTAGACATCTCTTCCCAGGGATAAGCATATATTTGTATTGTGATCTTGAGCAATACTACATCTCTTCTCAGAGAATTCATTGTTACTATGTTATTCCTATGCTATTGAGATATTTATCAATGAGAAATTAAAATTTTTGGATCACTCACCTCTATCAAGTGCTGGTCATACACACATTTTAACAGCAACTGATTATTTTATGAAATGGGTTGAAGCAGCCCCTGTGAAGAGAACCACTTCAGAAGTGGTATGTAATTTTATCAAAGAAAATATACTAGTAAATTTTGGTGTTCCTTAGAATATTGTAGTAGATAACGCTACCACTTTTTCTTCAATGTAACTTACTTCATTCTACTATGAACATAGTATCTCTCTTTCTCACTCATCAGATTATTACCCTCAAGGGAATGGACAAGCAGAGTCTAGTAATAAAAATATGATATCCATCATGAAGAAATTGGTGAGTGATAAGCCCAAAGATTATCATAAGTAACTATATGAAGCACTTTTGGCTGACAGGGTAACTCTAAAAAGAGCAATATGTATGGCACCTTTTGAGCTAGTTTATAGGATAGGAGCACATTTATCATTACCTCTGGAATTATATGTAGCTAAGTTACAAAATGTTATTGAAGATCAGTACTTTCAAGATTCTTTAGATAAAATATTTATGTACTTAACTAAGATTAAGGAAGAGATGAATGAACTAGTTGATTAGATTACTACTCATCAAACTAGGGTTTAAAAAATTGATCAAAAAATTAGGCCTAGATGGTTCATGGAAGGAGATGAAGTATTGCTATGGGATAGAAGGAGAGAACCTAAAGGATCACATGGAAAATTTGATTCACTTTGGAAAGGACCATTCAAAATTCATCAGGTACTTGGTCCTAATTTTTTTAAATTAGAATATCTGAATGGATCTGTTTTACCCCTATCCTATAATAGATAGGATCTTAAGTTGTATTGACTGTGAAATAGGTATCCCTTATATTGTACATAGCCTTTCCTTTGTTGTCATATTTTGTGTTTTTGTTTCCCAATTATGGTTTGTATTTCTCCTTTTCTTATATTATTGTGTTTCAATCTGTGTAACCAAAGTTTTTGAGTTCTCTACATTTTGTCATAAAATACAGTCCCCAGTCAGAGCCAGTGTTACCTTTTGAGTCACCCTTATTCAATTTTTTATGAATTTTTCCATAAAATAAGTTCAGTCACTTATCGCCTTTTTTGTGTAAATTTTTAAAATAATTGAACATTTGAACCTAAACCTTTCTCAAAGTTCAAGAGTTCAATAAGTTCAATAGTTCAATAGGTTTAATGGTTCAAAGTTTCTCAAAGTGAACTATTTGTCCCTTAGTGTATTTCAATTATGATTTTGAACCTTTCAGTTGAACTTGAACCCTTTTTGGATTTTAAAAGTTCAACGGTTCAAGAGTTCAATGCTTCAATAATTCAATAATCGATGTTTGTAAAGAGTCATGTTTACTTAGTTCCCTTGTATAAATTAATGTATCATTGAATCTATCATTAAACCTACCAATTGAACCTAACATTTGAACCTACATAGCAGAGTTCAAAAGTTGAATGGTTCAATGTTTCAAAGTTCAAAGTGTTTGGAAAGATCATATAACTATTGGTCAGTCTGTGTAGTTCACCCCATATCATTGAACCCCAAAGTTGAACCATATTTTTAAAAGTTCAATGGTTCAATGACTAGACTCTCATCTCACCCTGAGGCTTTCTCTAAGTTAAAATTAGTGGGAGATTTAGAGGAGAATATATCCGAAACTCATTATAAAGTATAAAATTTTGAATTTTCACAAGGTTACAGATAATCATTATTTATCAAAATTGTACATAAAAAATGCTTGTCATTAATGCATATGTCAGAATACATGTCTTATCAAGCATGTTTAGCTCTTATTATTCTAATTTAATTATTTGATCTAGTTAATATCTATATCAAAAGAGAACAATTCAAATTTAGCAAATGAGCATACTAGGTGATACAAAGGAGAACAACAAAGATGGTATAATATATTTGATTGCTCAAATTCATAGTAATTTTAGATAAATTTAAAGGTGAGTTTTAACATACTATAAGTTGTTTCTTTTACTTGGTTGGAAAGAAGGATCCTTTTGAGTTTATAGAATTATTTAAGAAGTTTAAAACTTTTTCTTTTCATCATATCCTTCAACCTATAGCCATGAAATTTGCATGTCTTGATTATGATTATGGTCCTAGTCTCATATGTTCTCCTCCTAAAATTGGGGACACCTCTCTAATCCAATATGACTTGGAAGATTTTAAAGAAAGGGCTATAAATCTTATGTCAAATCTTATGATATAGAAGATAGTATAAAGTGGCTTGGTTGAAGCTACGACTTTTTCCATGGTTGCTTAATGCCCTGAATTAGTCCTTGAATGCATGAATAGATATGAACCTCAGAATAGGTGCATCAAGACTAAAGATGGTAATGTTTTACTACATATCCATAGACAAACCCTAATGTTTGTAATGATAATTCCTCCCAAGGAACCATACTCTAACCTCAGTATTACTTCTTCCTATGGTTTTTTTTCATTAAAGAAAGTAATTTACAAGAGTTTGATTGCTAGGAATTGGCTTTTGAAATTCTAAAAACTAGAATCAAGACTGTCCAGACCATTAACAAGAAATCATATGATTCTAGAAGTACAAGATATTACAGTATTAATACATCGACTAAAAGGCAATGCTCATGCATATTATTGGGAAGACTGCATGTACTTATTCATATAGGTGATCCTCCAAGGAGGGTAATATTTAGATTGGGCAAAAATTATAGCTAAAAGTTTGCATCAGGGTTTAAGTAATTATTTGATAAATAAAGAGTTTTATATGTCTTCACACCTCTTTTATTTCTTGGCATCTATAAGACAATGGGTAGGATTACCACATGCACCCTTGGCTGAAGATAGTAAAATTTATGAATATTACTCATAATTGAAAATGCATAATTGTTATGAGGATTACATGAGAGTCAATGATGTTTTTATTGGGATGATGACTTTTGAATTGTTAAATAACATCAATAAAAGGTTGTCTGATGAAGCTATGTAATTAATCAACATTTATGGTAGTTTCATCACTCAATTTTCCAAGTTCACTTATATCAGAGTTGGGGGTTTTAACGGTGAACTTTTAAGGTTACCTAGGTATGTTTTTGACTGATTTGTATTAATAGAAGTCTGTAGATAATTATCACATGTAGATAAAAAATTCCTAATGAAAAATAAATCTGGTATATCTTCTCCTATTGAACTTGGATTTTATTCATGCAAGTCAACTTCTAATGATTTGAATTTAGAATTGGATCTTAATAAATTCAATTTTCAATACTTCACATCTAGATCATAATTTGACAGCAAAGATTTTGCTAGAGATAACTTGGATCTTAGAATAGGGTTGTCACATATTCCTTAATCAGAGAATTATTGGGAGGATTTTTTAGATGAATTTGAAATCATAAAAAGACTATGGTCCAAGTTCTCCTTAGGGAAAATTATTACCCTCAATTTAAATATGGACATTTCTAGAATTTTTAACAATTATGAATAGGTAACTGATCTACAATTTGAGTAAATAAAATATTCACATATTCTAGAAATTGACTGGGAGATAAATGAAGAAGATAGAATTGAGGTTAAGACCCTCCCAATGGTAAGGATAACTATGAAATGGTTGAGAGAGAAAAAATTGGGAGGGGGATTAAAACATTACTTCCCAACAATATACATCAATAATTAAATCACCATTCCCAATAAGCTCCTCTAATCAGCTTATTGTTATTTGTGATGCAGGTACTTTTAGAGCAAAAATTGGAAGGGATCCTGTCATCAAAGAATTTGAGAAGGACCTTATAACTACTCTACCTCTTCATGCCACCAGATCAAAGACCCAAAGCAAGAGAAAGATTCAGATTTCTAAAAAGGTAATTATGGATTTGAATTTTGAAGAAGATTCAAGAGAAGCCAAAGGTGATAAAGAATCTAGTTCATCAATGGTGGAAGAGGTTAGTGCAAATCAATAGATAGTGATTCCTTCTAATTTTACCAAACTAATGATTATTTCAAATGTACCTTCTAATCAACCAAGTCTTGATAAAGAAGCCTTGGCCTCTACATCTAAGTGACTGGAATTCTCAATTAGTAATAAAAGGAAAGTAGTACCATTTTTTTTCCCTTGGAGGATATGGTGAGTAAATATTTAGGGAAAAATCCTAAATCCAAAGAGTTAAAAACAACATCTAGAGTAGACATCAACCCTAATACAAGGAATTACAATGCAAAAATAGTCAGGCCAAGAACCAATGAAGAAGTTCAAGATCTTACAGTTTAGGATTTTATAATTAAAAAGTTGGATCTTGGGACTGCATCATGTGTCATAGATGTGCATCACCTTGAAGCGTCCACTAAAAAAATAGTCAACAAAACCTGAAAGGATGAAAAAGATAAAAGAGAATTAAAATAGATTATGCAATTAATGGTGGAGTACATTGATGCCATTCATATTCTAGATCCATAATTGATCACCCAACCGCCCCTATTTTTTGATTCAAAATCACTTGCCAATCAAAGGATGTTGGACCAGATACATAGAGACAAAATAGTTACTAGGTTATTTGATAATTGGTTGGATAGCATCATTCAAAAAGGTATGGAATTTATTCATAAATTGAGGAATGTATATGATCTAACCAAAATTACTATTGAATATTTGAAGACTCAAAATGTTTTGTAGACAAAATATGACAGAAAATGGATGAGCATGATGAACTAGATTGAACAAGTACAAAAGTATGGAATAACAAAGTTTTTGTCAGAGAAAAACTTGACAAGTCTGGATGAAGATGTTTATATGTAAGTAAGAAAAATATTTAATAGAGAAATTCAATATCCCAACAAGGACGAATGGAAAGCACAAAAATGATTAAGGAATTTATTGAATTCATTCAGTCATTACAATATGATCTATAGATTATTGATATCAAATACATAAAAGATGATGGAAAACTAGAAAAATACATCAATATTATGATTCAATCCTTTAGGGAAAAGATCAATATCATTAAAGAAAGTGATAACTTATAAACTGAAGATATTTCATAGATTTTAAAGGTAGATTCACTTCTTTGTTGCTGCATCGACACTCTCCCAGAGCACACATAAAATATGGGGAAATTTTGAAGGGAAGAAAAAATCTAAAAAGAAAGGATAAAACACATCAGCATTCCCAATCTTACAAAAATTTAGGATTTTATTACATCATTTCAGGATTAGAAAGCTCAATGTGTCTACCCAACTGAACAGAGCAAATCTAGAGATCTTGATCCATCACTTCAAAAATGATTTTACTTACATAAATTTATTTTATTCAGTTGCTTTTCTATTCAAAACTTGATCTTTAAGTGAATTTATTTAAAAACTAAATCCCATATGGGTCAAAGTTACTTTAACTCTAGTTTGGTTTGATATGTAGATTAGTTATGGTAACTATATATATATATATATATATATATATATATATATATATATATATATATATATATATATATATATATGTATGTATATATATGTATATATATGTATATATATGTATATATATATATATATATATACATATATATATATATACATATACATATACATACATATATATATATATATATATATATATATATATACATATATATATACATATATATATATACATATATATATACATATATATATATACATATATATATACATATATATATGTAATTATAAAAGAGAGTAGATAGAAAGAAAGGAAAGGAGTGAGAAAATTTTAGAACTGGACCACTATTGTTGACAATATATGTGATGTTTGTCTAAAACATTTTTCTTCTGTGAATGAAAAGGAGAATTAATTACTGAATACTTAGATCTATGTTTTTGAGTATTTGAAATTAAGTTTTCTATGTGAAATCTTCTTTTATATAGTAATTACTCTTCCATTAGATAATTCATTATATGTGTTTTATCCTTTTACTGGTTCAGCAATATATATGTTTATCTATTTAATCATTATTGAAAATAGAATCTATGTATTCTATTATCCATTGCGATTATAAAATCTTGCATTCAAAATATGATGATGTGTGGATGTTAATCTACCTTTAAAACACTTTCTAGTTAAAAGTGTATCTAAATATTTGAATTCATTGAATATCTTAAAGGGAGTTGTACCTTAATTCAAAGCAAAACTAGTCTTAATAGTTCACCCATTTATTGTTCAAATTATTTGTTCTTGAAAGAAGAAGGGTATGGCGTCAAAATAAAACATTTTTAGATAAGGACAAATATGTTAGCCAATAGTTTTTGGTGACTCCATTGGGGAATCAAAAATGAAATCTTTACTAAAAGATTAGTCACCTTAATATGAGACAAAAATGGTGCTTACACATAAAAATATAATTCTTGTTTTGCAACTTAATCTTGATTTTCAAGATGAACAGGAAGATATAATTAGTTAGTTAAATACTCTTGCTTAGCATTCTCATCAAAATATTGATGATTATAGAATAGTAAGCAAAATATTTAAAAAGAAGAAGAATTGGTTGATAATATAAGATTGTTATTACTCGGGAAAAGAAGGAGACAAGTAGAAAATGCAGCAATAAATTAATCCCTCTGAAGTGCAAAGTTAATAATTATAATATCATAAGCTGGATTCCAGAAGATACACAAGGTCTTTGAAAAAATAAATAAATAAGGATTCTACTTTTCGAGCATTGTAAAACTTAAATTTTTCTTATATTCCTACCCACGTTAGAAAAGCTTGAATTATACCTCCTAACCCTCATAAACCCTCTACATCCTCTATCTATCAAGACTTAACTCTTTTTAGTATTATATTTCCTTCTTCCATAAGTTTTCTTCCAATGGCCCAACCTTGGGGCGTAGCCATAGGACCTCTAAATTTAGGGTCCAACCTGAATCCTTTTCCTAAAATTCAAGGTAAAATTTACCCAAATTTAATGGAGATGGAACACAATAACCAAAGGAACATTTGAGTGCTTTTGCAGTGGCATGTGGTATGTTAGGCATGCAACATCAAGATGTAGCCATAAGGCTTTTTGTACAAAATCTAATTGATATTACAGTGCAACAGTTTTATCATCTAATTGATTCCTCAATCACAAATTGGAATGATATGAAAATTGCATTTGAAAATAGGTTCAAAAGCACATAAGATGAACTTTCCCTCCTTGCTCAATTGACTTAGCTCAAGAAAGAGATACATGAACCCATGAGGGAATTTATAGACAAATTCAATAGAATTATGAAAAAATTCCTACTACTAAAATATCAACTACTGAGAATCAAAAATATTTATTTATTAATTTTATGCCTCCTAATATAATTTTTCATCTCAGAAGAGGTGTAATTGTTGATTTAATAGATGCATAATCTTGTCAATTAAGTTAGAGCATGATCTTATTATGGCCAAAAAATGGAAGAAAGAATTCCAAGTACCTAATGTTCATCCCTTATCCTCTATAGATCCTATATTTCAAAGGCTACTCAATGATATGATTTCCCTTAAAAGATAATTACCAAAGACTAGTACTTCATTCCAACAACCATATCAAGATATTGGTAAGATAAATCAACAAACAAATAATGATAAGACATTACCACTTGCATCAATACAACCAATATTGACTATTGAAGCCCCTCTTGGAAGAAATAACATGTTTGTCTTTCATTTGACTACTGATCATGACAGACATTCTTGTTCATAGATGCTTAGATATACTCAAATGACTACTACTCAAGATGTTTTGGGGGAGATTACTGAAGATGAAAGGAGCTTTGAAATACCTGTTGACTCTGAAATACATTTCCTAGAATATGATTCAGCTTAAGAAAGAGGAGGTGAAATATTGGTTACTCTTGAAGATCCTTCATGTGCTATACTTACCAGAATTCAAAAGAATCTGAAGTTTTCTAATGCTCAAAAACTGCCTATTAAAAGTAAGGAACCTTTTACTAAAACTTCTGATGCTAAGACACTAGAAAGTAAATTTTTACATAGAAATGATTGTGAGACTTCTTTGATATTTTATAATTTTTTAAGTCTACAAAAATTCAAATATCCCCTGCTGAATACCTCAGGTTGAAACCCAAAGAACTTGATAAATTGGCTAAATATGTCAAAAATGGTCCTACACAAGTTGAACCTAAAAGTCAATTAAATGTTAACACTAAGTCTCTTATTGCACAATTATTTACTTCTCCACTTTAATCACCCACTCATACTTCTATAATGACCCTAAATTCATCTGATGATACTCCTTATATGGTTGATTTGAAACCCAACCCATTTTATGTTTATTTATTCATAAATATCATAAACTCAGTAATTATATCATAGATTCAGGTGCTTCTGATAATATAATGCCTTTTTATATATCCAAATCCTTAGGCTTATCCCTTAAAAAACATTTGGTAGATGTTATTCTATGGATGGCAAATAGATTTCTTTGCTCGAACAAATTAAAGATGCATGAGTTGCTCTTGCAGCCTATCCTCACAAAAAGGTGAAGTTGACTATTTTAGTAGTGGATATTCCTGCTAGTTATGGGATGTTGTTGAGTAGGACATTTTTCAAAGATTTGGGAGGGAAGATTAAATTGGATCGATCAGAGGTTACAATTCTAGTGGAAAAGTAAAAAGTTAAGCTAGAACATGAACCTAAATGCAAGTTTACAGTATATCCTTTTGATAATCCTAAGTCTCATATTCTATTTGAAGAATGTGAATTTGATAATTATTTTCTCTCCCCTAAAAATTTTAAGAAATAATATATCCCAAATCTCTTCATTTAGATGATCTATGGACCATGAAATTTGATGGTAGTCGTGTTATTGTTGGTTCAGGAGCAGGAGTTGTGTTGATCTCACTTGAAGGTGAAACTTTTCCTTACTTTTTAAAGCTAAAATTTAAAAACACTAATGTCACTGTATAATATGAAGCTTTATTGCTTGGGTTAAATGAAACTAAAATAAAAGGTATAAATATACTCAAGGCAAAAAGAGATGCTAAATTAATTGTCAAATAAGTAAGAGGCATTTTATCAGTTAAAAATGATAGATTAAGACATTACAAAAATAGAGTTTGGGATGAGATATAATGTTTTGATGCCTTTTCTATTGAAGCAATTCCCATAGACAAAAACACTCAGGCAGATTCTCTAGTAGTATCAGCTTCTTTTCTTCTCCCACACCCTAATTTCAAAATGGATTCATATAGAATAGAATTAGTCTATCATCTTAATGTCCTGGATAATGCTAAAAATTGGCAGGTTTTTTAGAGTAATAAAAGTTCAAAAAAATATGGGAGAATGCTGATATGTTCTTGGGGACTTATTTTGAAGGTTTTAAAATAGAATGTAAAGAATTTAGTCCTGATCTAGGGATCAATCCAAAAGATGATGTAGTTTAATTAGAAGGAAACAAAATCCCTAAAGGGTTGGTCTCTATAGAATATTTGTTCACTAGACAAGATGAATATACTAAAGGCAAACTTGCTCAGAATCCTAACAAAATGGAGGATTATGAGAAAATAAATATTAGAAGTGAGACTGACCCTAAATGGATCTCCATTAGTAGGTGTTATTCACTAAAGGAGAAAAATGAATTAATTAATCTATTGATTAAGTATAAAGATGTCTTTTCTTAGTGCTATGATGACCTTAAAAATTTTAGATGTGGATAGTTTCAGCATCATATTCCTTTGAAAGTAAATGCAAATCTTTTCAGGCAGAAGCTGAGAAATTATAACCCAAAAGTTATTGAAGCTATCTTTAAAGAGATTGGCAAGATGTTGAAGGCTAGGATTATTTATCCAATTCATCACTCCACCGAGGTGGTAAACATTGTTCTAGTATGTAAAAAAAATAGAGAAATAAGAATCTGTGTTGGCTTCAGGAATTTGAACCAAGCCAGTTTAAAAGATAATTATCCCTTACCTATGATGGATCACATCTTGAAAACTGTTGTTGGGTCAGAAATGATGTCCATGTTAGATGGGTTCTCGAGTTATAATCAAATAAGTGTGGCTACAACTGACCAACATAAAAATAATTTCATGACACCTCGAGGAACTTTTGCTTATAAGCATATGTCTTTCAGTTTGATTAATGTTGGTGCAACTTTTGAACGGGTGATGGATTCATCCTTTAAAGATTTGAAATATAGAATTATTATCATTTATCTTGATGATTTAACTATTTTCTCTAGAAAAAGAGAGGATTATCTAAAGGATCTAGAGACCATTTTATAAAGATGTTGGAGTCATGAGATATCTCTTAACCCTAAGAAGTCAGTTTTCTATGTTACAAAAGGAAAGTTATTAGGACACCTAGTTTCAAAAAGTGGAATCAAAATTAACCCAAAAAGAGTTAGATAAATACAACAATTAAGCCTTCCTTCTAATAGGACTGGAGTTAAGTCTTTCTTTAGTCAAATTAATTTTCTTAGAAGGTTCAGTCCTGATTTTGTTGAGATTACAAAACATATTATGGGGATGTTTCATAAAAAACAAGCATTCAAATGGAATGAAGCTACTAAAAAAGCATTTGAAGATATTAAAGAGGTGATTGCATAAACACCTACTTTGGTAAATCTGAATTTCCAAAAAGATTTTATTATTTACTGTTATGCTTCAGAATATACCATGTTTGGTATCTTGTTACAGAAAAATGAAGTAAATATAGAAGCCCCAATAGCCTTTATGAGTGTTCCTCTCAAGAAACATGAACTTAAATATTCTTTGGTTGAGAAACAATCTTTTGTTGTAGTAAAGTCTATTAAACAATTTAGATATTATATACTACATTCTCATTCAGTTGTATTTATTCCTAGTTTGGCTGTGAAAAGTATTCTGACTCACCAAGAGGTCAGGATGAACAATAGAACAACATGGGTTGATAAAATTTAAGAATACAACCTGGATATTAATCCAACCAAATTAGTTAGAGGTCAAGGTTTGTGCAAATTGATAGCTAGAAGTAAATAAGAAGTAGAAGAACTTCCTACTGTCCTATTGTTGAGCTTACAAGATCCATGGTTCCAAAACATGGCACATTATCTTACTTATGGAAACTATCCTAGTCATTTATCTCCAAAGAGAAAAGGAATCTAAAGTTAAAATCATCAAAATATATGATTTGGGGTGATGTCCTATATAAAAAGGGACTAGATGGAACCTTTCTGAGGTGTGTAGATAAGGAACAACAATTTAAACTATTGGAATTTTTTATAATGATGTATGTGGTGGACATTTCTCTTCTTCAGTCACAACATTCAAAATCCTTAGAAATTGTTATTATTGGCCAAGTGTGTTCAAAAATGCATATAAATGGGAAGCTAATTGTGAAAAATGCAAATTGTTTATAAGAAGAACATAACTTACAGCATTACCTCTAAGACCTGTCATTATTGAAGAACCTTTCAAATAATAAGGATTAGAGTTCATTGGGCCTCTTTCAACTCTATCAAGCGCTAGTCATACACACATTTTAATAGAAAATGATTATTTTATGAAATGGGTTGAAGAAGCCCCTGTGAAGAGAACCACTTCAAAAGTGATATGTAATTATAATGACAAGAATACATACTTAGAAAACAAAACACTTGAATATATTAATTTAAACATTGGATGAATAGGCCATAAACATAGGGAGAATGGCCCAACACATAACATAATAACAAAAATTCTTAAAAGAATTGATAATAAACAAAACTTTAAAGGTAGAGGTGCAACGGTTATAAAAGCTATAGAACTTTTCAACGAAATTTAGTTGCATTAAAAATCGATTGTTCTACATGGATGTTTTTGCTTAGTGAGTTGCTAGTTGTATGAAATCTATATAGAAAGGAACAGATGTCACCAGTGCTGCTCAAGAAAGCTAGAGAATAATAACAAATGCCATCGAATGAAGGTAGAGCCAGTGCATCAAACTGAATTAGTATTTGTGGAAGACTTTTCCACTATCACTGCTATGACTTGTGATGAGGAAGGAAAAAACTCTATAAATATCATCTCAATCATTCAAAACCAGCAACACTATCACTACAAGAGGAAATTGCGCTTGTAATTTTGAATTTGGAAAAAATAATAGGAAAGATGTCTAAGTGTAAGGTGATCCTAATTCTGATGATGATGATGATGATTTTTTTAGTGTTAAGTACCAGTGGTAGTGTAAATGCACACAATAGCCATCTACCATCAGGGCCTTAACCTCTAAAAGGTCCATGCCACTGCACTAATTACCTAGGCCCTGACCCTCTCAGTGTTCCCTACATTTGACCTCCACCTCAACCTCACCAATCCATGTTTTTTGATAATAATAACCATTAATATGCTTGTTTTCCAATGGAATTGACTAAGGATTATTCTAAACAAATCTTCACCCCTGTTTCTGTTACTAATTAAATAAAAGTTTATATTAAATTGTTTGTTTTAAAATATATCACATGATCTAATCTTTTTTCTATTTTAATAGCATTATTATATTTTCATTTTCTTCATTTATAATGTAATTTTAATATTCTTTGATATTTCATTTAATATGAAATTCTTTTTTTTTTCAATTTCCTTCATAAATCTATAATGAAAAATATATATTAAAGGCATTAACAGAAAATTCTTTTAGGCTTTCCAAATAGAAATGAAAAGGTAATGCTTGACAATTATTTAAACTAAAAATTCAGTGATTTTAAATATAAATTTTTAAATTAGTGTGTTCTTTAAAAATTAATGCATTACAAACCATTATAATAGCCACTGATAGAATAACTGAGTTCTAATGGAGAATTTCTTATTACAAATAGACTAAAGGAAAATATGAGTCCATGTAAGCATTTATTTCACTTTCTTGTTTAATATTTTTTTGGATTATGTCTATGAATATTTGAAATTATTGGCACTAATCAAAAGGTTCACAAATATTTCATTTGTTTGTGTAATTTTAAATCTCTTGATAAATTATATTAGACTTTATATATATATATATATATATATATATATATATAATTAGATTTTTAATCTTTATTTTTGTATTTATAACATGGAGACAATGAGAAATTACTATGATTTGATTGATATATCAGATACAAAATTCATTGATTCAATTATTAGCCACCTCAGTGAGATAGATTTTTATGGGCCACTCAAAACTACTACAACAAATAGAAATGATTTCTATTCCTCAAAACCATTTTAATCAGTGTAACACATGCCTACATGCACCCCCATTCTAATGCATAAAGTTACAAAAATATAATTTCATTTATAATTACAAGCAATAATAATAACAATGTCAAAATTCTCACCACAATAGATGCATGTAATCATTTTATATCTCATATATAATTGCTTTCAAGTAATATAACTACCTCATGTAGAAACATTTTTAACATGACATAAATGTATCTATTGCATGACCATATTATTAAAAATAAATAAGTTTACATCATATTTCATCTTATGAATAAGGTTCATGTAACACATGTGGATCTTGAAAGAAAGTATAAATTCCTTCATGAAAAAGCATTCGACCAATACAGTGAGTGACCAAATGACCCATAGGTTTTAGATTTATGTAAATTTTGTGAGGTCCAAAAATTATTGTACTTTGTTACATACAACAGGATTTAAAATTAATAGCATATTATTAATAATAAAATATTCTTACTTGATATTTTACATTAGTTAAAAATGATACATTTCATATAAAATGTGTGTTAATATGTAGATAGATCAAATAGATGTTGTATATCTAAACATAAATGGCATCTCACATTATAACTACATCAACTTTTTTTTGACATACAGTATAATTTTATAATGCAATGCACACAGAGGTCAAAATAATGTTCAAATTTACGTTTGAAAAATAATAAGACCAATATATTGACCAATATCATAATATAAAAAAATATAATATTATAATTTCAATATACCAAGTCAGCTACAATGAAATTTGGGGTAGGGATTCATTGGATAAAGTTGAATTTATTTTGTTCCCAATTGCAAGTAGGCTAAGAAAAATGAAACAAATCCTCAAAGTTATGGTGTGCATAGTTTGCCCCAGAACTGACAGGCCATTGTTAAGTAGGGTTTTGATACTACAAAATGTTCATCATCTGATGTGGTAGTGTTTATAAAAAGGGATGTTTCATCTTGTTCACCCAATCTATAGCATAAAGATTATGATATAAGATTATCTCAAATCCTTCATTTTTATACTCTATACTTTTATGCATATTTCAAGGTTTATTTTAGATTGGAACTTTATCTCAAAGGATTTTAAGGATATTGCTTTTTGTTAGTACATAACTAATAAAGCAAAAAATAATTAACATTTTTTCTAATTTTCAATATGATGAAAAACAAATCACCATATTATGAGAATATTGTATTGAACAAACCATTCCTAAAATGTATATATATTATCTCATAATTAAATACAATTAGAGAATAATTTAAATAAACATATACAAAAATAAGTTGTTTGATAAAATAAAACAAACATTATTAGAATTGGAATTAGAAGTGTATGTGTCAGGTGTAGTACAAATATCTTAAATATATTTATCTGAAAAATGTTTAGAGAACATTTAGAATCTTAAATAATATTTCTTTTGGATTATGTATATGAATATTTGACATTTTTGGCACAAATCAAAAGGTTCAGGAATATTTCATTTGTTTGTTTAATTTTAAATCTCTTGATAAATTATATTAGACTTCAGTGATATATATAATATTATAATATTTTTAAACTTTATTTTTGTATTTATATTATGGAGCCAATAAAAAATTACTATGATTTGATTGATTTATCAGATACAACATTCATTGATTCAATTATTAGCCACCTCAATGAGACAGATGTTTATGGGCCACTCAAAACTTCTACAATAAATAGATGTGATTTCTATTACTCCAAACCTTTTTAATCATTGTAACACATGCTTACATGCACCCCCATTCTATTGCATAAACTTACACAAATATAATTTAATTTATAATTAAAAGAAATAATAATAACAATGTCAAAATTCTCACCACAATAGATGCATGTAATCATTTTTTATCTCATATAAAATTTATCTCAAGTAACATAGCTACCTCATGTAGAAACATTTCTAACATGTCATAAATGAATCTATTGCATGACCATATTCTTAAAAATAAATAAGTTCACATCATGTTTCACCTGATGAATAAGGTTCATGCAACACACATGGATCTTGAAAGAATGTACAAATTCCTTCATGAAAAAGCATTCGACCACTATAGTGATTGACCAAATGACCCATAAGTTTTAGATTTGTGTAAACATTGTGAGGAACAAAAATTATTGTACTTTGTAACATATAACAAGTTTTGAAATTTATAGCATATTATTAATACTAAAATATTCTTACTTGAGATTTTCCATTAGATTAAAAAAGTTACATTTCATCTAGAATGTATGTTAATATGTAGATAGATCAAATAGATGTCATATATCTGAATATAAATGACATCTCACGCTATAATTACATCAAATTTTTTGGATATGGAATATAATATTATAATACAATGCACACAAAGGTCAATATAATGTTTAAATTTCCTTTTGAAAAATAATAAGACCAATTTTTTGTTCCCAATTGCAAGTATGTTTTTAAAAATGATACAAATCCTCAAAGTTATGGTTTGCATAGTTTGCCCCAGAATTGACAGACCATGGTTAATTAAGGTTTTGATACTAAAAAATGTTAGTCATCTGATGTGGTAGGGTTTATAAAAATGGATGTTTCATCTAGATCACATAATCTATAGTATAAATATTATGATACACTTCCAACTTTATTTCTTTGCATATCTTGAATCCTTCCTTGTTATACTCTAGAATTCTATGCATATTTCAAGGTTCATTTTAGATTGGAACTTCATCTCGAGGGATTGTAAGGATATTTTTAATTAGTACATAATTATTAAAGCAAAAAATAATTAACATTTTTTCTAATTTTCAATACGATGAAAAAAATCACCATATTATTAGAATACTATATCTAACAAACCATTGTTTAAATGTATATATCTTATCTCATAATGAAATTCAATTAGAGAATAATTTCAATAAACATATACAAAAATAAGTTGTTTGATAAAATAAAACAAACATTGTTAGAATTGGAATTAGAAGTGTATGTGGCAGGGTTAGTACAAATATCTTAAATATATTTATCTAAAAAATGTTGAGAGAAAATTTTGATTCTTAAATAATATTTTATTTGGATTATGGTTGGCATTAATCAAAAAGTTCAAAAATATTTCATTTGCTAGTTTAATTTTAAATCTCTTGATAAATTATATTAGACGTCATTGATATATATAATATTATAAGATTTTTAAACTTTGTTTTTTTATTTATAGCATGCAGCCAATGAGAAATTACTATGATTTGACTGATATATCAGATACAAAATTTGTTGATTCAATTATTAGCCACCTCAATGATATAGATGTTTATGGGTCACTCAAAACTACTACAACAAATAGCAATCATTTATAATATTTAAAACCATTTCAATCAGTGAAACACATGCTTACATGCACCCCCATTATAATGCATAAAGTTACACAAATATAATTTCATTTATAATTTCAAGCATTAATAATCACAATGTAAAAATTCTCACCACAATAGATGCATGTTATCATTTTGTATCTCATATAAAATTGATTTAAAGTAATGTAACTATCTCATGTAGAAACATTTTTAACATGACATAAATGAATCTATTGCATGACCATATTGTTAAAAATAAATAAGTTTACATCATGTTTCCCCTTATGAATAAGGTTCATGCAACACATGTGGATCTTGAAATAATGTACAAATTCCCTCATGAAAAATCATTTGACTAATATTGTGAATGACTAAATGACCCAAAGGTTTTAGATTTATATAAATTTTGTGAGGTCCAAAAATTATTGTACTTTGTTACATATAATAGCTTTTAAAATTAATAGCATATTATTAATACTAAAATATTCTTACTTGAGATTTTCCATTAGAATAAAAATGATAAATTTCATATAAAATGTACATTAATATGTATATAGATCAAATAGATGTCGTAAATCTAAATACAAATGACATCTCACACTATAACTACATCAATTTTTTTTTGACATACAGTATAATATTATAATGCAATACACACAGAGGTTAAAATAATGTTCAAATTTACTTGTGAAAAATAATAAGACCAATATTATAACATACTAATATATAATATTATAATTCTGATGTACCAACTCAACTGCATTGAAATTTGGGTAGGGATTCATCAGATAAAGTTGAGTTTCCTTTGTTCCCAATTGAGATTAGGTTTCAAAAATGATACAAATGCTCAAAGTTATGGTGTGAATTATTTTCCCTAGAACTGATAGGCCATGGTTAAGTAGGGTTTTGATACTACAAAATGTTAGTCATCTAATGTGGTAGGGTTTATAAAAAGGGATGTTCCATCTTGATCACACAATTTATATAATAAAGATTATGATACACTTCCAACTTTATTTCTTTGCATATCTTGAATCCTTCCTTGTTATACTCTAGAATTATATGCATATTTAAAGGTTCATTTTATATTGGAACTTTATCTCGATGGATTGTAAGGATATTTTTTTATTACTACATAACTATTAAAGCAAAAAAAAAAAAAAAAAAATTCTAATTTTCATTAGGATGAAAAAAATCATTGTATTATGAGAATACTATATTGAAAAAAACATTCTTTAAATGTATATATCTTGTCTCATAATGAAATTCAATTAGAGAATAATTTCAATAAACATATATAAAAACAAGTTGTTTGATAAAATAAAACAAACATTGTTAGAATTAGGATTAGAAGTGTATGTGTCAGGTGTAGTAAAAATATATTAAATATATTTATCTAAAAAATGTTGAGAGAATATTTTGAATCTTAAATAATATTTTGTTTGGATTATGTATATGAATATTTGATATTGTTGGCACTAATTAAAAGGTTCACAAATATTTCAGTTGCTTGTTTAATTTTAAATCTCTTGATAAACTATATTAGACTTCATTGATATATATAATATTATAATATTTTTAAACTTTAATTTAGTATTTATAGCATGGATCTAATGAGAAATTACTATGATTTGATTGATATATTAGATACAACATTCATTGATTCAATTATTAGCCACCCAAATGATATAGATGTTTATGGGTCACTCAAAACTGCTATAATAAATAGCAATGATTTTTATTACTCAAAACCATTTTTATCATTTCAACACATGCTTACGTGCACCCCCCTTATAATTCATATACTTACAAAAATATAATTTCATTTATAATTACAAGCAATAATAATAACAATGTGAAAATTCTCACCACAATAGATGCATGTAATCATTTTGTTTCTCATATACAATTTCTTTCAAGTAATGTAACTACCTCATGTAGAAATATTTCTAACATGACAAATGAATCTATTGCATGACCATACTGTTAAAAATAAATAAGTTTACATCATGTTTCACCTTATGAATAAGGTTCATGTAATACACATGGATCTTGAAAGAATGTACAAATTCCTTCATAAAAAAGCATTCAACCAATATAGTGAATGACCAAATGACCCATAGGTTTTATATTTATGTAAATTTTGTGAGGTCCAAAAATTATTATACTTTGTTACATATAGCAGGTTTTGAAATTAATAACATATTATTAATACTAACATATTCTTACATGAGATTTTAGATTAGATTAAAATTTTTACAATTCATTTAGAATGTATGTTAATATGTAGATAGATCAAATATATGTCATATATCTGAATATAAATGACATCTCACACTATAACTACATCAACTTTTGTGGACATATAGTATAATATTATAATGCAATGCACACAGAAGTCAAAGTAATGTTCAAATTTCCTTGTGAAAAATAACAAGATCAATACATTGATTAATATTATAATATACTAAAATATAATATCATATATTTAAATATAGTAGAGATCAATTACAAGTCATATATCACTGTAAACTAGCAATAGAGTAAATTAATAGCTAAATGTCAACTATCTAGCAATAGAAATAAAGCTATAGTTGTTGTAAATGTTGTCATAGATCAATTAGATAACAATGTATCTACTATTCAGTAACCAACATTAGAAATACAAACCCAAAATACTAAGACTGGAATATGCTCATGTCAAGAACATCATCCTCTATACAACCAAAAGAGGAGAAAGATTTCAAAGTTTCAACACATTTGTATGCAACTAAAAAATTATAAATAATAAATATATTTAACCAAATGTTAAAATCATTAAACATTTCAATAGTAATATGTAAAGTGAAACAAAGTAGATATCAACTAACTCTGAACCCAGAAACTTAACCTGAACATACTATGCTTCTCACTAAAGGACAAAATATTGTGTTGACATTTTATCTATGGGTTAAATTAGGGTTTGTTAATAGAGCCATCAGATAAATAGTTCACATTTTCTACCAACCAAATTCAACCCACCTTTTTTACCCATGTACATGGTTATTTCCTTCAAGAATTACTCTGGTCCCTTATAGGATATTTCTAATCCAATAGATTTTCTAATTCCTCCTATTACACATGTCAATCACAACAAGGAATAAGTCTTAATAAAGAAATAACATATATTGGCAATATTGATCATCAAGGGTTTACATTCACTACTGTATTAAGAGTATGCTCACTATCTGGCCTATATATAAACCATTCATTTTCATTTGACCATTATGTAATAATGAAAAATAAGACATATGTAAATATGAGAAAAGCAAACTAATCAAGACTTAGTGTAATACCACCTCCACATCATTTATAACACATGTAGATTTTCTCAAAAAAACACACAAAAAGTGCATTTTAACAACATTTTTTTTTCTCTTTGCTACTCCTCACTTGCTTCACACTAATAAGTTATTAATAAAAAAAATTAAAATATAATGTTCGTTGTTACACTTTTGTATTTTTTAAGGGGGTGATGTTTTTATTAAAAAATTATTATGATCATGATTTTAAATTTTTTAATTGAAATTTTTCTACATAATAAAATAATTTAAACAATAATTAATATTTAATTTAAATATTCAAAAAATTTATAGTCCTTATTATTCTATAAACCATTTTTAAAGCACCAAAATAAATTATATTTTTTTTGTCCATAATTTTTATTTTTTTAATTATTCAAAAACATTATTTATCTTTATAAAAAAGATATAATAAAAAAATTTAATTATTATTTTGATACTAGAAGAAATAATATCTAATTCTAAAAAAAACATGCACATTATTATTTCCCTCTCAAACATAAAAATGATTTCTAATCCATGTCGGGTTTTGTTCTTAGATTTCAAAAAAAATAGATTGTATAAGATATTCAACAACTATTAGATCACCACAAATTCTATGGGCATTAGTATCACACTCACCAAAAATTTAGAGGTAAAATTTGAAATGTTATCAAGTTTTCATTCATGGGTAAGATGTTTCCAATGAAGGAATTCCCCAACCCAATAACAAGATAAAATAGATGCTCAATGATAGAAATTTGATCTATATTATTATGAAAATAATGGTAAATATATTTCTTCCAAGGAATGAGCTACAACTATACCTAGGTCTCAAATTACAAAATCCAAGCTTCTTACTCTATCTAATTGTGTCTTTCATGATTCCATGAATATACGATGTCTTCAATGGACTTTTATTTTTTATAAGCTCTCTCTTAAATTTTGTATAACCTCTTTCAATGCCAAGACATTCTTAAAATGTTAGTCTTTACATCACCTCATATACAATCCTATCAAGTACCACGTGTCAAAAAATATTCATGCCAATTATCACAACCTATCACATACACCAAAGGGTTAGTTGCCTCCCATAAAAATATGGATGAGTGACATGTGTCCTTAAATATTTCACCTTAAATATTTTCATTGATTTCTCCTTATGGATTTTGTTGTAATTTTTAAATATTATATTATATTCACATTTAGTATGCCTTTATGGCTTTTGTTTCCATTAAAATATGTATAAGGACCTCTTGAAACCAATCCAATCCCCACTCTCTCACCCCATCCCCATTATATTTTCTAAACCAAACATAATTCAAAAATATAATACATAAAAATGTACCTATACTGTGACATAAACGATTTAGATCATAATATTAATAATCTGGAGTAGTTTATATCATAATCTTTTACAAGATTTTATTTCATTTATTTTAATACACATATTTCTATTCAAAACATGATTTTAATTTTTGGATTGTTCTCAATTCATGGATGGAACATCAGAGGCAATCAATTTTTGCATTCCAATAATTATATATATCATTCTATTTTTTGTTCTTGTCAAGATTGTGTCAAAAGTCTTATAGACATGAATTTTAATAATAATTTAAGAGAAAAACATCATTAATAATGATATTTCTTATATAAAAATAATTATCCAATATGCACCACTCCAATGAGAATATGTTTGAAAATTACATCAAGAATGCTTTGGCATATCTCCAAAATCATTTTACCTAAGAAGTAATGTTCAATATAATAAAATGTAATTTTAATTGCTAGTGGTTTCACACCCTTATAAAAACACTTTTTTTAATTGAAATGAAGTATATTTTGACCACTAGATGATGTATCGTTAAATTATCATCTCTAGTACTTTTCACTTTTGTTGTCTACGCAGTTGGTGGAGACATGAAAACTCTAATCATATGAGTAAAATTTTGTTCAATATTGCAATGACCCCATTTGTTAATTATGATAGCTCACTAAAGATAAATATTCAAGCCATTCACATATAAAATACAAATGCTCTACCTATCTATCTCAGTGATTATTATAGGGTTTTAAAAATGAACCTACTATATCTATCTCAACATAATAAAATATTTTAAACAATAATTAATATTTAATTTAAATATTCAAAAAGAAATAGTCCTTTTTCTATAAACCTTTTTTAAGGCACCAAAGTAAAATATTATTTTAATTGTGCATTAAAAAAAATTTAAATTGTTCAGAAACATTATTTATATTTATAAAAAAGATATAATAACATTTTTTAATTATTATTTTGATACTAGAAGAAATAATATCTAAATCTCAAAAAACCATGCACATTATTATTTCCCTTTCAAACAGAAAAATGATTTCTAATCCAAGTGGGGTTTTGTTCTTATATTCCTAAAAAATAGATGGTATAGGATTTTCAACAATGTTTAGATCACCACAAATTATATGGGCCTTAGGATCACACTCACCAAAAAAATAGAGGCAAAATTTGGAACGTTATCAAATTTTCTATTAATTCTAAAAAGATTTCTTAATTGTACTAAGTTATATACTTGAAAATAAAAACTAGTTTTCATCCTAGTGATATCCGATGATTCATTCATGGGTAAGAGGTTTCTAATGAAGGAAATCCCCAACCCACTAGCAAGATAAAACAAACACACAACAATACAAATTTGATTTATATTATTATGAAAATAAAGGTAAATATATTCTTCTGAGGCATCGGCTATAATAAATAATTAAACCTCAAATTACAAAATCCAAGCTTCTTACTCTCTCTAATTGTGTCTTTCAAAATTCTATGTATACACAAAGTCATAAATGGCTTTTTATTTCTCACAAGCTCTGTTAAATTTGGTATAAACTCATCAAATGCCATGAGATTCTTAAAATTTTAGTCTTTGCATGACCTCATATATGCTCCTCTCATGTTCCACAAGCCAATAAATATTCATGAAAATTATCACAATATAACACATGCCCCAAAAGGTTAATTATCTCCCACAAAAACATGGATGAGTGACATGTGTCCTTAGAATCTATTTAGTAAACTATTTGAGCCAAAGAGTCATCCAAATATTCTTAGATTCAACTTAATTTGATCTACACAAATCTCTGTATGTAATAAATTTATTTTGCACACTAACATGTATGTGGTAACCCTTCTCTGATTTGATATAAGTGACCACTTTTGTGGTGCACTTTGAGAGAATTTTCTACACAACTCACTTGAGCCAAAATGATGGCATCAGATATAAGTCTAAAAGTCTCAAATATCATGAGCTTATTTTTTTTAATCATGATTTGGATATTTTTATAATATTGTACGCATTAAAATGTGGTGATACTACCTTGTTGGCCGAAATTTTGTGCTCAAAACTAATCATTTGATTTTCACACATATAGTCACTCAACTCAATTTGAATATTGTGTAGAGGCATTATATGGAGTTTTTGGTTGAATATTGTAATATTTATATGAATTTATTCCCATGGTTTACTCCTAAAATTCAATTATATCTCAGTAATGAAGATATTAAGTCTATGAGTGAAGTACAAAGGTCCATACCTGATCAAAACCATAACAATATTGGTATACCAATTCCATATAAGTAATGGGATTAATGGAGGTGCCCTATTAAGACTCCATTTCACTAAAAAACATTAACTCAATTATTAGTTTTTGAACCTAATGACATTGAATTTAAAACCTTGCATGCTTGTTGGAGGCTATACTCTTTCGAGGATTTTTTAAATCATAGGTTTTCCAAACTTTTCAAATCTCTTATTGAGCCCAATAAAGCACATTTTATTTAGTGTATATTATATCAATACTTTCCTATGAATAATAAATTATAAACATAGGCATTTATTACCCTTTATCATGTCCATCATGCCATCATATTGATACTCTCAACCTCTTTTAGTTTTATTGGCATACCCACCTTGCCTAGGTCTAGATTTTGTTTTAACTTTTTTAGGCTGGAAAAAAATCACCATTATGAGAATACCGTATTGAAAAAACCATCCTTTAAATGTATATATTTTATCTCACAATGAAACTCAATTATACAATAATTTAAATAAACATAGATATAAACATGTTTTTTAATAAAATAAAACAAACATTATTATAATTGGAATTATAAGTGTGTATTAGGTGTACTACAAGTATCTTGAATATATTTATCTAGAAAATGTTGAGAGATATCAGTTTACATAAACATTTTTAAACTTAAATAATATTTTGTTTGGATTATGTCTATGAATTTTTAACATTGTTGACACTGATAGAAAGGTTCACAACTATTTCATTTTTTTGTTTAATTTTAAATATATTAATAATAAATTATATTAGACTTTATTTATGTATTAAATAGTATAATATTTTAAAACTTTTCTATTTTTTTCTTTATAACATGGAGCCAATGAAGAATCACTGTGAATTAATTGATATATCAAACATAACATTCAATAACTCAATTGATATCCACCTCAGCAAGATACATATTTATAGACCACTCAAAACAACCTCAATAAATAGTAAGCATTTCTATTATTTAAAACCATTGTAATCAATACAACTCATGCTTAGGTGCACCCCCTTCTGATTCATAAAGTTACACAAATACAACTCTATTTAAAATTACAAGTAAAAATAATAACAATGTAAAATTTATCACCACAATAGATGCATTTATTCATTTTGTATATGATATGCAATTACTTTCAAGTAATGTAATTATTGCATGTAAAAACATT
>JARHVA010001961.1:1992500-2017500 GCA_037957365.1 Torreya grandis | reverse complement strand
TTAAAAGACATGTTATTTTAATCAAGAAGACATTTCTATTTCAAAGACCTCTTCTTTGAAATTCATAAATTATAACACAATTGGTATATTAAAAATTACAAATGTTACCACAATAATGACCTCTAAATCTATGTGGATACAATGTTTTCATATTAACTACGGTGTCAAAAAATGTTATTAACATTCAAGTCATAATTAGATATCTCCATCTCTTGGGGTTTGTGACTAGGAGTTGAGTTTTCTACAAGCTTTGATTGGGGAAATTAGGAGAGTTGAGAATTATTTGCACTTGTATTTTTGAGACTTAAATTTTAAAAATTACTTATCCCACTAAAATTTATCTAGGACTTTTTAGGCCTTAAATGCAATTTTTTGAAATTTGCAATTTATTCATTTTTACCCTAAGTCCATTCTTGCAACCTAGTCCAACAAGACCCTAAAGAAAATTTATCCATGATACCAATATATTCTCATCCATTATTTGCTTGAAGTCAAAAATATTTCTCTATTTTCAAAATTCATTTGGATCTTGATCATTTTCCAATGGAAACCTTAATTACCCTTTCATTTCTCTATGAATCAGTTGTCAAATCTAAGAACTTGTTAGCATCATAAATTTGAGCAAAATTTGAAGATTTACAAAAACTATCTACATTTTTTGATAACTTTGAATTTGGGTTTCACTCATCATCCATACTACCATCTCCTTATGAAGGAATTTCAATGTCAAACATGTAAAAATTTCTACGTACTTAAGTATCATGGGTTTCATCCTCATCTCTTAAAATTTAAAGATCTTAATTATCACTTGTTACTTAGTGTTCATCTATATGTGATCCTAATTAACTCTCATATAAAAAAAATAAGATATGAAAACCCATGACAAGAGGATGAAGTTTTATAAAAAAATACCCCTAACCATAAAACTTCCAACTATAAGCTACTCTCTTATTGATGCAATCTTAATCACTTGATAAGGATGTACCAATCAAGCACTCAAGATAATATTTGAATTTAATACTTTATTTTTTTACATAGTAAAATATCCAACCTAATTTCAAGGTATGTAACCCAAACAAAATTTTGAGAAACCCAAAGGGAATGAAAAAGGAATGCAAATGGAATCATAGTTTCCTTATGTGTCTGACATGTTTGAGTCCTCTTAATTTATCTTCCTCAGTGAAACCAAAATTAAAAGAAACCCATTCCTTCTATTATTTACTTAATTATTCACACTTTTAAGGGCTCATTTATTACACTAACATATTATTGTCCATCCTTGTATTTCACAGATATGTTATCATCTCTATAGCTTCTTTTCAGTAAATGTGTACTTTAGATGGAGACTTATTCAAAGCCACACCCCCATGTTTCTTTTATGAGTTAAAAGTAAACACTTTTTAGGATGGATTATTTTGATTTTTAATCATAAAAATTCACTCTAAACTTTAATACCAAAGAAATAATGGCCATTTCAGTTGGATATCTTGTCACTTTGATTTATCCATCACCCTTGGGTTTGAAGACACTCCCTAATGTATTCTAAGAAATGACCTCTATAAGGATACTATGTGTAATATATTCACTCTCTATTGGCATGTTTATTTCCCCAATAACCCATGCCTTAATGACTATCATCTGATTTAAGTTTTGTGTCCCTATTTTATAAATATAAATTGTCATAGTAGAATACATAGTCTCACAGGATAACAATCTTTACACCAAAGCTTTGTTTACCATCATATTTCGTATTGAAAAAGCCAAAATTAAGGTGGAAACAAATGTAATCCCTTTTCATAAAATAATGATAATAATGGTGACCACATTTTTAAAGATTATAACAATTCCATTAATAGCATCTCTAACATTCGATTGAACACGATCCTCAGTTTCTAACTTTACAATAAGAAATAACCTAGTGTCCCCTTTGAAAAATTACCTACTTCTCCATTGGATTGTAGAAATAAAAATTTTCAATTTTTTAACCTTATAAACTCCGTTTCAAATCCATATGTCTCTTTTGACTTTTCTTGCCCATTCTTTCTTCACTACCTATGAGATCTAGATATGTATATGAAGTTTAAAATTTGTTAAATTTCAAATTGTGTTTTGGCTTCCACTCTTTTCCAACCTCTATTTTCCTTCATTATATTTGATATGGAACCATAGGAACAATTTGAAATTTATAAATTATATTTTGGTATGTGTTTTTCTCCATATAAATCCTAAGTAGAGTTTGGCAAAGAACTTTAAAATTGAGGATGCAGGTCAAAATTATAGTGAATTCATAACATTCTATAGGATTCTCACACTTAAAACACAATTGATTTTTACGCCTTGACCTTATGGTAGAACTTCATGGTTCATTTTGTAATTTTACAAAAACTGAAGTCAATACTACTAGTTTTGAAATTCATTTCTTCAAATCCCAAGCCATGAATTTAGTTTATTCTATGACTATACACATGGAAAGGATAGGTGGCATGGAGTTTAGGGTTATAAAAACATCACCATGTGGTCATATGGTGTGGCTTTGTGTTTTTCAAATTTTATGTAGAAGGATGGAAAAGTGTAAGGTAGTGCTAATTTTGAAGATGATGATTTTTGAAGTGATAAGTAGAAGTGGTAGTGTAAATGCACAAATGATCTATCTATCATGAGGGCCTCAACCTCTAATAGGTCCATACCACTAAACTAATTACCTAAGAACTATGCCTCTTGGTGTTCCTTACATTCAACCTCCACCCTTACCTTAACAATCCATCTTGATTGTTAATAATAACAATTAATATGCTTGTTTTCTAATGGAATATGTTGAGGATTACATTAAAAAAAAATTTACCCCAAATTATAGTCCTAATTAAATAAAAACTAGTATTAAATAGTTTGTTTTATAATGTATCATATGATACAATATTTTGTCTATTTTAATATCATTATTATATTTTCATTTGATTCATTTACAATGTAATTTTAATAGTCACATATTTTTAATTTACTATGCAATTTTATTATTTTCAATTTCCTTAATAAGTCTGCCATGAAAAATTTATATTAAAGGCATTAAAGGAAAATTCATTGAAGTTTTGGAGATAGAAATGAGAAGGTAATGCTTGAAAATTATTTAAATTAAGAATCCATTCAATGATTTAAAATATACATTTTGAAATTATAGTGTTATTTATATTTTAGTGCATTACAAACCCTTAAAATCATCACTAATAGAATAACTAAGTTCTAATTGAGAATTTATTGAGAAGAGGTAAAGTAGAGGTTGTCCGATCTCCTTCTAAACATGTTGATAGAATTCCTAGATATGATTAAGGGCCTCACTCTTATTTTTTAGGAAGAATACATAGATCTTCCTAGAGTAGTCATGCATGAATAATTGGAAGTAATTCTATCCCAAGAATGAAGTAGGTAGTAGACAATTGAAATCAGTATGTACAACCCCAAAACTCTTCATAACTTCAAAGGAGATTTATTTTAATGGATACTTGTGTTTTTTACTTGTAAGGCATCTAGGGTAAATGGGTAAGGAATTGGACAACTTGGGAAGTCCATGTACCATCCCTTTAGAACTTATCTAGTATAAAGATCTAGTTAATAGATAACCATTATGGTAGTGCTAGAGGGCAGTGTATTCTATATTTGAGGTTGATAGAGATACTGTAGAAGATAAAATAAAATATAAAGCATATAGTTTATCTTTCAAAAAAGCTTAAGAAAAAACTATAGTCTTTCATGAAATGAGACAGGTTTTCATTCCATTTTTGACTAAAAACTACACCTTCACTTGATGATTCAAAATTTGATTGACTGATAAGAGAATGGATGTCAATATAGGAATATATAGTACCTTTTCAAGTGTACATTTTCATGTTATAAAGGGAATGGTGATTTGACCTATTTCTATTGTGGTATACTCCTTATCGTCAGTGATCCTAACCCAATCTCTAGTGGGTTGGTCTGTCAACAAATTACATACCTTCATATCACCTATCATGTGTTTAGTTGCACCTAAGTTAATCAACCAAATATTATTCATGGGTTGTGAGGTTTGGGAGACTAGTACTATGTTATTATCTTTGTCATATGTTTCTTTATCAAATTCATCAATTTATTTAGTGAGATGTCCCTTATACTTCTATTGGTGGGGATGTCTTTTTGATTTTTGAGTATCATTACACCCTAATGTGCTTTACTTGTTGGTAGATCCTTTTTTTAAGATATTATAACATCATTTGTCTATTTCATGAGTGTCGGTTTGATAGATGTGACACCACCTCTTTGAATTCTATGATTGATGATGAGATAATTGTTATTGTTGCCTTTTTGTTTGTTATTTTTCTAAAAGTCCCTTGAGATAATTTTGACCTCATTGATTTTTTGAGATAAAATATTTATCTTGAAACTTATCTTGAGTTGAGTTGATAGTTTCTTCTTGCTAAAATAAGTTCACAAGCTTTCAAATGACACTATTCATTTGGATACATTTAGTGTCATGATGAACAATCTAACTTGGGAAGGGAGTGCTCAAAAGGTGATTTGGATCAAGAGTTTATCATCTACCATCTCACTTAGTGAAACTAACTTATTTCATATCCAACCGCTTGATGTAAGAATTATTTAACTTTTTCATCAGACTTTATAGTAAGAGTGTGAGGTCTCGATTATAGATGAAGGATCTTAATCTTATTCTTTTCCTCATAAATAATTTCTAATTTTACCTATGTTATCTTTGCTTTATCATCATCTTTGATATATGACTGCATGTGATTGGTGATGCTTAGCATAATTAACATTAAATCCTTAGCATTAGCTTATTCATACCTTATGATTCCATTAGGATAAGTGGGAGCCTATACATTCCTTGTGATGATACCCCATAATCCTTCAAACTAAAGGATCACATCCATCTTTATTTTCTAGGAAACATAATTTGGTCCTTTAAGAAGTTGGGCGTCTAAGATGAATAATTTTGGGACAAACATCTATTTCTTATTTTTATAAAATTTCAATAAGCTAAAAAATTAAGATTTATTTCTTTGAAGTTATGTATTAGAAATATTTAATCATCAAATATTTCATAGGAAATCTACGTACACATTCCAATTCTCATTTTTAATCATCAAATATTTTATATGAAATCTCTATACACATTCCAATTCTCTTGGCTGTAATGAACTTCTATTGAAAAACTATTTCTACACTTATTCAGTGATAAGGCTATTTCTATGGATTCTTCTTATATAGCATAGGTCACATGCTACTAATTTTACTTAAGTCACACTTCCAATTTGATACTACATCTTCAGGCTTAGATACAGGGAATGATTATAATTTATTCCTTATTAGACAAAGATTTTAGATCACCATACGCATCTTAGGTTTATGGCTGTGTGGTTTTAATATATAATCATGCCTTAGTCTTAAAAAATACATGGAATGTCCTCTAATATGTTAATTTAGATGTCATTGATGTCTCACACCTCACCCACCTTGGTTTAGGTCTTTGTATTAATTTATCACAGACTAAGGTCTATCCTTAGGAGGAATCTACCACGGTTCATTATTTTTTACTTCTCCCTCATTCTAATTTGCTAGGATTTTCTTGGATTATGAGTAGTTTTTCATGGAATCTTTAATTATATGAGTTATACCTCATATAGACTTAGTTAGTGATTGAACCTAGGAACATCCATTTAATGCTAGAGTGCTCTACCAACTAAGCTACTAGCCCCTCTATGGAAATCCCATCATTGGTCTAGGTGTGGATTATTTCCAACACCACCCATTAAGCCACACTACTAGTGCTTGGGGCTCTTATCATAGCTCTAATACCAAATATGAGCTATAGCTCATATGGACCAGATAGGACTCAAACCTAGGACCTTTCATTTGTTGTTGAAGTGCTCTACTAATTGAGCTACTAGCCCCTCTATGGCCAAACCATCATCGGTCCAAGTATGGATTATTCCCAAAAAGATAAACCATTTGGTTTTGAACATAGAAGTTATATTCCAAATATCATGTTGAATTTAAATACCATGGATTAATAAAATTAGGTTACGATTCTAAACAATGCAATTTGTGTTGAATAGATTACTCAAATTATTTTCATAATACCAATCAAAAACATTTATATGATGATAAATATCATACATGGTGTCAAGAAATAAAAAATAGTGTACCAAAAACAAAGAAATCATGTGATAACTTGGCATAATTATGTATTAAAATATTACTTCCTTAATCTTGCTTGTAAGCTAACCAACACTTTGATCATTAAAAAACATTTTTATTTGTTTTCTTTCTCCTTCTACCTTCAACATCAGTTTATTATATAATAAAGTTACATTAGGCATAATTTAGTGGTAAAAGTATCATTCAATCTTCTCAATAGTTATTCTAAAAATTTGATGAGGAATGACCATTATAATTACACATGGAATAAATCATGTATAAAACAAATGGTAGATATGTAATGACCTCTATAAAAGTAAACTAAGATTATTCTTTCAATTCTCTAATGAAAGGTTCTCTTGCCTCTTCACCTTCTCCAAATCCTCCCTACTCCAAATATTTCCACTCTGAAGATGTTATCCCAAAAAAATCTATAAGAACCTAGTCTTCTAAAATGAAAGGATTCATATGAAATAGAAGTGTAATATTCCCAGAAGAAGGAAAAAATGATGTTAAATAATAGTTAGTATAAAATACCAATGAAATAAAAACTCGTGATGAATCTAGATGTGGATATGGCTTTATGAAAAATTTGGAAAATCTGTCTCCCCATCAAGTTTCTTTTTTTCCCAATTCTAAGTAGGTTAGAAAATGATACAAATGCTCAAACTTAGGGTGTGCATATTTTACCCTAGAAGTGATAGGCCATGTTTAATTAGGATTTAAATATTATAAAAATTTAGTCACTGATGTGGTAGGGTTTATAAAAAGGGATGCTTCATCTTGTTCACAAAATCTATAGCATCAGGATTAAAATACACTTCCAACTTTATTTCTTTTCATATCTCAAAATCCTTCCTTGCTCTAGATAATATGCATATTTCAAGTTTCATTTTACATTATAACTTTATCTCAAGGGATTTTTAGAATATTCTTTTCTATTAGTAAATAATTGTTAAAGTAAAAAATAATTAACATTTTTTCTGAATTTTTAGTATGATGAAAAAAATCACCATGTTATGATAATAACATATTGAACAAACCATCCTTTAAATATATATATGTTATCTCATAATGAAATGAAATTAGAGAATAATTTCAATAAACATAAACATAAATAAGTTGTTTCATAAAATAAAATAAAACATTGTTAGAATTGGAATTAGAAGTGTATGTGTCATGTGTAGTACAAAAATATTAAATATATTTATCTACAAACTATTGAAAGATATGAGTTTACATAAAAAATTTGAATCGTAAATAATATTATTTTTGGATTATGTATATGAATAATTTGCATTTTTGGCACTAATCAAAAGGTTCACCAATATTTCATTTGCTTGTTTAATTTTAAATCTCTTGATAAATTATATTAGACATCATTGATGTATATAATATAATAAGATTTTTAAAATTTATTATATTTATATTTATAGCATGAAGCCAATGAAAAATTACTATGATTGTATTGATATATCAGACACAACATTCAATTATTATATTATTAGCCACCTCAATGAGATAGGTATTTATGGGCTACTCAAAACTGCTACAACAAATACTAATGATTTATATTACTCAACCATTTTAATCAGTGCAACACATGCTTAGATTCACCCGCTTATAATGCATAAAGTTACAAATATATAATTTCATTTACATTTCTATGTAAAAATAATAATAATGTAAAAAATCTTTCCACAATAGCTATGTATATCTATTTTGTATCACATATACAATTGATTTCAATTAATGTAACTGTCTCATGTAGAAACATTTATAACATGACATAAAGGAATCTATTCCATGACCATATTATTAGAAATAAATAAGTTTACATGTTGTTTCACCTTATGAATAAAGTTCATGCAACAAACATGGATCATGAAAGAAAGTACAAATTCATTTATGAAAAAGCATTTGACCAATATAGTGAATGACCAGATGACCCATAAGTTTTAGATTTATGTAAATTTTTTGAGGTCCAAAAATTATTATACTTTATTACATATAACAAGTTTTGAAAATAGTAATATATTATTAATAAAATATTCTTAGTTGAGATTTTCCATAGATTGAAAAAGTTACATTTCATATATAATGTATTATAATATGTACGTAGATCAAATGGATATCGTATATTTGAAAGTAACTACATAAAAAAAATTATACATATAGTATAATGTTATAATGCAACACACATAGATGTCAAAATAAGTTTAAATTTTGTTTGTGAAAAATAAAAAGACCAATATATTGACCAATATTATAATATACTAAAATTTAATGTTATATATTTAAATATAGTATAGAACAATTAGATGTCATATATCACTATAAACTAGCAATAGATTAAATTGATATCTATATGTCAACTATATAGCATAAGTAATAAAGCCATAGTTCTTGTAAATGTTATCATAGATCAATTACATACGAAAGTAGCTACTATTCATTGACCGACATTAGAAATGTAATCCCAAAAAAATTATATTGGAATTGATCATGTTAAGAACATCATCCTCCATACATCCAAAAGAGGAGGGAGATTTTAAAGTGTCAACACATTTATATGCAACTAAAAAATCAACAATAATACATATATTTAATCAAATTTTAAAATCATTAAACATTCTAATAGTAATATGTAATGTGGAACAAAGTAGACAACAACTAACTCCAAACCTAGACACTCAAATTAAATAAATTTTGCTTCTAACAAAAGGACAAATGATTGTGTTGACATCTAATCTATAGGTTAAAGCAGGGTTGGTTAATAGAGCCATCAGATAAATAGTTCACATTATCTACCAACCAGATTCAAACTGACCTTCCTTACCCATGCACATGGTTATTGATTTCAAGAATTAATCTAGTCCCCTATAGGATATTTGCATTCCATAAAAATTTCCAATCCTTCCGATTGCACTTATTAATCAAAACAAGTAATGAGTCTTAATAAAGCAATAATATATATTGATGATATTGATCCTCAAGGGTTTACATTAACTATTGTATTATGAGTACGCTCACTTTCCAACCTATCTATAAACCATTAATATTATTTACCATTATGCAATAATCAAAGACAAGATATATGCAAATCTAAGAAGAGCAAAAGAATCAAGATTCAATATAATACCACTTCCAGATCATTTACAACAAATGCATATTTTATAAAAAAAAGACACAAAAGTGCATTTTCATAACATTTGTTTTGCTCTTTACTACTCATCACTCGCTTCACACTAATAGGTTCTTAATAAAAACATTAAAATATAATGCTAGATGTTACTCTTTTCTACTTTTTAAGTGGGTGATGTTTTTTATTAAAAATAACTATTATCATCATGATTTTATATTTTTGAATTGTAATTTTTGACATAATAAAATATTTTAACAATAATTAAGAATTAATTTAAATGTTTAAAAAAACTATAGTCCTTATTATTCTATAAACATTTTTTAAGGTGTAAAAATGAAAATATTTGTTTTAATTATACATAAATTTTATTTTTTTTAATTCTTTAGAAGGATTAATTTTTTTTAAAACTATATAATAAAATATTGTAATTATTATTTTGATACTAGAAGAAACAATATCTAATTCTAAAAAGAATATGCACATTATTATTTCCCTCTCAAACATAAAAATCATTTCTAACCCAAGTCACATTTTGTTCATAGATTTACAAAAAAAATATGGTATAAGATCTTTAATAATATTTAGATCACCACAAATTTTATGGGCATTAGGATCACACCAAAAATTTAGTGGAAAATTTTGAAATATTATCAAGTTTTCCTTCATGGGTAAGAAGTTTCCAATGAAGGAATTACCTAACCCACTAAGAAGATAAAATCGATGCACAAAAATATAGTTTTCGTCTGTATTATAATGAAAATAAAGGTAAATATATTTCTTCCAAGGAATGAGAAAAAAACTATACTTATATCTCAAATTAAAAAATCCAAGATTCTTACTTAATATAATTTTGTCTTTCATGATTCCATGAATATACAATGTCTTCAATGGTCTTTTCTTCATCACATACTCTCTCTTAAATTTGGTGTAACCTCCTCCAATGCCAAGACATTCTTAAAGTGTTGGTCTTTTCATGACCTCATATACATTCCTATAAAGTGCCACAGGCCAAGAAATATTCATGCAAATTATCACAACCTAACACATTCCCTAAAGGGTTATTTGCCTCAAACAAAAACATGGATTTCAGACATGCGTCCTTAAATATTTCACCTTAAATATTTTCATTAATTTATATTTATGGATTTTTTTATAATTTATTAAATATTATATTATATTAATAATTTTTTATGACTTTATATCTTTTTTTCCATTAAAATATGCATAATGGCCTCTTAAAACCAATCTAATTCCCACTCTCTCATCCCCTCACCACTATATTTTCTAAACTAAGAATAATTCACTAATATAATACACAAAATTGTACCTATACTATGACACAAATGATGTAGGTCATAATATTAATAGTCTGGATCAGCGTATATCATAATGTTTTAGAATAATTGATTTCATTTATTTTTCTACACATATTTCTATTTAGAACATGATTTGAATTTTTTGACTATTCTCAATTCATGGATGGAACATCAAATGCAATCAATTTTTGCATCCCAATAATTATATATATATATATATATATATATATATATATATATATATATATATATATATATATATATATATATATATATATATATATATATATATATATATATATATATATATATATCATTTTATTTTTTATCCTTGTCAATATTGTGTCCAAAGACTTATAGACATGAATTTTAATAATAATTTAAGAGATAAACATCATTAATAATGATACTTCCTATATAAAAATAATTATCCAATATGCACCACTCCAATGAGAATATGTTTAAAAATTCCTTCATGAATGCTTTCTCATATCTCAAAAATTATTTTACCTAAGAATTAATTTTAAATAGAATAAAATGTAATTTTAATTGCTAGTGGTTTCCCATTCTTAGGAAAACACTTTTTTAAATTTTAATGAAGTATATTTTGACCCCTAGATGATGTATTGTTAAATATTATCTCTATTATTTTTCACTTTCATTGTCTATGTAGTTGATGGATACATAGAAACTCTAGTTATATAAGCAAACACATGTTCAATATTTTAATGACCCGATTTGTTAATTATGATATCTCACCAAAGTGAAATATTCAAGCCATTCACATATAAAATAAAAATTCTTTGCCTATAAATCTCAGTGATTATTGTAAGGTTTCAAATATGAACCTACTTGAGTAGTAAAAGGGGATAGTGGTGGCTAAGTTAATGTTATATCCTTTAAATGGAAAATAGAATATGAATATCTTCAAGTCTCCCATAAGTAAAAAAAATATCTATGGTAAATTTCATTTGTTGTTCATCACTCTCTTCTTTAGAGTTAAGAACATTAATCGAGGGACTTGTTATATTTATCCTATTTACGTCATTCAATGAATAAAAATTGTATAATATTGTTAGAATTTAATATTTATAACATTATGAATTGTTATATAGGTTTAATTATTTTAAACCTATTATAGCATGTTAGTTGGTTTATTATTATTGAGAATTGTATACCCATAGTGTTTTTATTAGTCATGACTATTTTGGGTTAATAGATCCTATTATCTAGGAGGTTGTTGTTATAGTTCCATGGACATATAATATAAAAAAAAAAATTGATTCAAATATATGAATATATTAAAACATAATATTATATTTTGTGATTAAGTTTTTGTGTGCAATTTGTATTCAGATCTCCAAATTTGCCAATAATTTTGTATCAGAGTGGCAAAGATTTATGTGTCTGTCAAGATGTAATTTTAAATATTTATGAGAGGTAGAGCCATAATTTATGGTTGACCTATTGATGGGAAAAATATTTTCTAGTGTAGTACATAGGAGATAGACTTTGATTTAGATTTATAATTCAATCAGATATAAAATGTAGGCATTGGCAGATCTATATTGAATTTAACATCAAAATTAGAATTTGATCTACATCACTTGTATCTATTTCCTAGAATTCTTTTTTTTTTAAATTTTAGCTCCAAATTTATTCTCTATTATAAACCTACACAACACTTTTAACATTTCCCTTGTCACATTAGAATATGAATTGCATTAAATTCTTCAAAATTCTTCTCATGCTCTCCAATGGCCATGCAAAAGAGTTATGTTCATCTTCACTTTTTTTATTATACACATGTCTGTGATATTTTGAGCCTTCCTTCAATGGAAATTTCATCACTTTGGTGTAATATTACTCGAACATCTCTTTATAATGTTTATTATTCACCTTCAGTCATGTATACAAATTTGTGCCAATATGCTTTAGATAACTCTCAACATATTTTGTTTGCATCTCTCCAAGGCTATGGCTTCCTCCCTTGAGATTAATCAATATCAATTTATTGTTCATGTTTTCACACCATACGTATGTGTATACAATTCATGTCATTTTCTTAGGTTAGTAGTTATTTTTAGCAGTCATATCTTTAGTTTTAAGTATTTTATAGATTTAATTTTGATTAATTCAAACCATATTTATATGATCAATATATAAAGCCATTTGTGTACTAAAGTTATTTGGTCATATGTAAGTGATTACATTTGGGTCATGTCATTTGTTTATCATATTTTATAGATATGCATGTTAATGGTTTTAGGTTTTTAAGAGTTAGATTATCACCATTTAGGTATTTATGATTTTTATGCTAAAAGCATATAGTGTAGTCGAGGTATTCTATCTAAAATTTATTTTTAGGTTAAATTAATCTATTTATTTTGTTAGTTCAGATGTATCATCCTAAAATCATATGTCAATCATTTATGTGTCTCAAAAATATAAAATATTGTAATAATTTTTATGTCAAAAAAAGTGTCAATATTTTGTTTTGGGACCATTGTCAATATTGTCAAAATCAAAAATCTCTTGTATGAATGCATTATCAGGTGACTCTGATGTCCTGAGTAGTATGTGTCATTGGGAGATTTTTGTCCTCAAAAATGGCATGCAAGGATTGATGTTCAAAGTCATATTCGCTATGTAAATCCTGTTCATTTAGTGGAGGCTAGAGGATACATACAGGTTGGAGGAAAATTGGCATCCTTTAGTGAGTTTCATATGATGGGGTTGCATCATTGATATGATGACATTTTTTCATTGTATTTGTTTTATGTTATCTATGGTATGGATTTATTATGTACTGTGGTTTTTCAATAAAATACTAAGCATTATATTTTATTTTGGTACCTCCTATTAAATAACATTGTGGGGAGAAAAATCACTAAACTAGCACTTGGTTCTTGGAAAATTATTTTTGGAAATATGAGAAACCACCAACATGTATAAAATAGTCAAGACCTCCTGCTACCTCTAGGTTTGTGGTCAACGTGCAGTGTAAAACCATATGAGTTAATAGTAATCAATGAAACCACCGAAGGAGTTAACATAAACATGTACTCATTTTAATTCCAAGTTTTTGGTAATCCTTTAAATAAAAACCAATGTGTCACGAATATCATGTAGCCACAAAGATGGCATGCCACCTTAAACGTGAGCAGACTACAAGGAGACTGTAAAAACTTTTATACCATGTTTAAATTAAGGGGGTTATATGAATTAGTAATGTTAAGGGGGTGAGTGTTATAATTTAATATTCATAACATTATTAATTATTACATAGGTTTAATTATTTTAAGCCTATTATAGCATGTTAGTTGGTTTTTCATTATAGAGAGTTGTATTCCTATAATATTTTTATTAACCATGACTATTCAAAGTTATTAGATCCTATTTTCTAAGAGATTATTGTGCTACCTCCATGTCTATATATTATTCATATGTTTTTCATTAAATATATGAATATATTAAAATATAATATTATACTATGTTATTATGTTTCCGTGTGCAATTTGTATTCAACTGTCCAAATTTTCCAACAAATATAACGTAATTCATCAAATATAAAACACAAATGAAGATCAAGAAGAAAATTAGAGATAACCTCACCCATTTTGAACAAATGATTCATAATCTCCTCAGATGAATCATCCATTGCTACTTATTTACTCTCAAAACAATATCCACTCTTATCACTATTTGCACCCATTTAATTTTGCTCTTTTCAACAAAACCAGAACATATTTCTAGTGCCAAGAAATATTGACAAGAAATGTTGTCAAAATTCAAGTTTAATAACCTATATGACCATGATATTATCCTTATAGTACACCTAATTATGAGATGGAGCACCTATTTTGGCCTCATGAAGGTCCTTCCCAATATAGAAAAATTGCATTGTTTAAGGTAAACTTTTAACATGCATAAAAAAACCATAATTTATCTAAATAAACCAAAAGAACAATCACATTCATGTGGAATAAATCTAATTTCACCTTAAATCACTTTAATTTAAAATAATATTTGAGTCTATGGTAGATGATTCTGTGATCAGTCTTGAAATTCTACCCTTATGTAGTTAAGGGACGTGTTCTTTGTCTCCAATAGAAATTTCCACTTCTCGGATATTGCTTGTAAATACATTAATTATAACACATAGTTATATTTAAATTACATATTTATCACCACCATGACATATTAATCCATGTAGGAACATGTTTTTAAAACAATTCCAACATCAAAAAACATTGATGTTGTGAACATTCAAACTACAATTAGATATATCTACCTCTAGGCCCTCATTGATGGAACCTAGTATCCTAACCATATATAGGGTATCAATAACCTGTATAACCATGTTATTATCTTTCAATTATGCTTTTTTAGTAGATTTATCACTTATTATGGCCTCAGGAAGGTCCTTCCCTATATAGTAAAATTATACTTTTTAAGGAAAACATTGGACACGTATCAAATGAAAATCATAATTCATCTACATGAACTAAAAGAATACAAATGTGTGTCTGTAACACCTATAATTAAATCGTAAATTAATTGGATATAAAATAAGATACAAATCCATGGTAGATGATTTTGTAATCAACCTTGAAATACTACTTTTATGTAGTTAAGAGATAGGTTCTTTGCTTTTAGTAGACATTTCTAATTATGAGACATATCATTGAAAATATATCACTTATAACACATAGATATGTTTAAATTTAATATTTTCCCACCATCATGACTTTATAATCCATGTGCATATGCATTTTTTCAATAATTCTAGAGTGAAGAAACATTGACAATAAATGTTGTCAATATTATAGCCGCAATTGGACATTTCCACATGCAAGGCCTTATGGATAAAAATATCATCACCACCATGTTATGAGCATCAAATAATTTATATGAACACATTTTTAGAATCTGAGTATGCCTAGTTAGAAGACATAATACCTATTCTGGACTTTAGAAGATCCTTCCTTATATGGTAAAATTTAACCTTTTAAGGCAAATTTTGGACATACATCTAACGAAAATCATAAGTCATCTATATAAACCAAAATAAACATCACATGTATATGGAATACATATAATTTCATATTGGATCACTTGGATCTAAAATAAGATATGAATCTATGGTGGATGAATATGTGATTTGTGTTGAAATGTTACTTTTATGTAGTTAAGAGAAATGTTCTTTGACTCAAGTAGAGAATTCTACTTCTAAGACCTCTACTTACAAATTGATAAATTATAAAATAATTTTATATTAAAAATACATAGGTTACCTCTATGATGACCTCTAAATCCATGTGGATATGTCTTTTTTTAGTAATTAAGGCATCAAAAAAATTAACAATAAATGTTACCAAAATTCAAGTCATAATTAGATATCTCTATATCTTGGACTTTGTGGCTAAAAATAAGAATTACCACCATGTTGGGTGTAATAAAATAACCTATAGTAATTAATTTTCACCTCATAATATGTTTGGTTAGGATATGGATCACCCCTTCTACCCTCAATAAGGTTGTACCCTATACAATAAAATTTCTCCTTTCTAGGCAAATTTTAGACTCGTGTCAAATGAAAACCATAATTCATGTACACAAATATAAATAACCATAAAAAAAATGTAGAATACTTATAGTTTCATAATAAATCACTTGGATCTAAAATAATATATGAATTTATAGTAGATAATTCTATGATCATTCTTGAAATGTTACTTCTATGTAGTTAAGAGATAGGTTATTTGCCTCTGGTAGACATTTCTATTTCTGATACATCTGCATATAAATCCATCACTTAAAAAATATTTTTATATTAAATATACATAATTTAAAAACACCAAGACCCATGAATATACATGAATACATGTTTCTATGATAATTTTTGTGTCAAAAAACATTAACAAGAAATGTTCTCAATACCCAAGCCAAAGTTGAAGATTTCCATCTATGGGGCTTAATGGATAATAAATTAAATATAGACCATGTAATTGGTGATGAATAACCTATAATTACTCATATTTAGGATACACACCACCCATTCACTCATTAATAAGTTCTTTCCCTATATGTTAAAATTAGAATTTTTGGCTAAATTTATACATAAATCAAACAAAAATTGTAAGTCATATACAAAAATTGAAAGTACCAAAAAATGAATGTGTAATCCCTCTAATTTCACCCCATATCACTTAGATAAAAAAAAATATGAATACAGGGTATATGATTATGTGATCAGTCTTAAAATGCTAGTTTTATGTAATTAGGTGAGGTTTTTTGCCTCCATTAGACATTTCCACTTTTGGCATCTCTGTTTCAAAATCCATCACTTCCAAGACATTTATACATATAAAAATTACATATGTTACCACCACCATTACCACTAAATCTATGTGGATATCATTTTAATAATATTTATGGCATCAAGAAACATTGACAAGAAATGTTGTGAACATTCAAACCATTCTTGGAAATTTCCACCTTTGGGTCCTCATGGCTAAAGACTAGCATTGCTACCATGTCATGGGTGTTTAATAACCTTTATTACCATTTCATTTGCCTTGGCCTCCAAGTATACCTGATTAGGATATGGATCACTTGTTCTGACCTCAATAAGTTCCTTCGCTATACAGTAAAATTGCACTTTTTAAGGAAAACTTTAGACATGTGTCGAATGAAAAATGTAATTTATCTACATAAATTACAAGAACCATCACATAAAAGTGGAATAACTCTAATTTCACCTATAATCACTTGGATATAAAATAATATAAGATTTTGTGGAAGAGGATTCTATGATTAGTTTTGAAATGTTACTTTTATGTAGTTAAGAGATAAGTTATTTTGCTCCAATAGTCATTTCTGCTTCCGGGACATCCACTTTTAAATCCATCACTTCCAACACATAAATATATGAAAATTACATATGTTTTGACCACCATGACATATGAATCCATGTAGATACCCATTTTTTTAATAAATCCAATGCTAATAAACCTGCTCATGTATTTAGATTTTAGTTTAAGTATACTCTTATGTGGAGATTTTGAATAATTTGAGATTTAGCCCTTAACAATTCATAATTTTGAAACTAAATACATAAAATAACCCATTAGGTAAAATGTGCTAGTCGTTCATCTAAGAAATTCCCTTGTAGTTCACCCTTTATTGACATTTTCATTACATAGACATAAGGATTTAATCAACTTTGTTTTTGGTCTTAATCACCTAAGTTTAGGCTTAATTTACTTTATAATTTACCTCACCTTGTTTCTTAGCACTATAATATTGTATAACATTGATCATCTTCATGTTTGTCCTATTTTTGCAAAGTCCAGATCTTTACCTTATTCATAAAAGTTTGCACTTGGATGTATAATTTGGATTTTCCTAAGGCTTGGCTACTTTTTGGACTTAGTTTATTCATAATTAGTTTAGTATTTGACTTACTACATGCATTCACATTACTTCATTTCCTACCACTTATTGGGTCTTTGCATCTAGCTACTTAATTACATCATGGTATAATTAGATTATTGTGTGCCATACCTCATCTCTTCACACTCTCATAATGTAATGTTATTCAACATAATGCTTTAAGACTTAAAATATTATGAGGAAATCACCATCATATATGAATCATTATATTTTACCCTCATACTTTAAAAGTCATGAATTTAGTCGATGTAAACTCAAAAAATTATGAGGTTTCAAGCCAAATTTCATTTGAGACATGGAAACACCTTTTAATTTAAAAGAGAGTTTGTGTAAAACTAAATAATAATGAGGTTTTGAAGAAATATTTTCCTTCAATTTTTTAGAATTTTATAACATCACACTTCATAGTAGGTTTGTATATGGAATAGGCGCCAAGGGTCATGAGCCCAGTAGCTAATCGTAAGGCTCCATGTGTTGTTATGACTCTGGCTTGAAAGAAAATTAAAATGCATATGTTTGCATGCACAAGTTTAGTCAAGAATATGAAATATGATTCCACTTATCATCAAGCTAGATGCCAATGGGAAATATGTCATCTAGTGAATAGGGTGATGGCTCAGCCTACCACATCATTTTTGGGGGACCTAATCAAATTTGTCAACCATATTATCATCAACCAATCCAAGTGTGTGGATTTATTAAAGCTTGTAGGAAGCCTTAGAAGTTTCTTATATAGATATTGAACAACCTAATAAACCATGAATTAGATCTAATGTCCTATGAAATGGATTAGGCACTTAAATGATCAATTTACCATGGTTTATAAGTTAATAAATCCATTAAATTGGATGTTTCACATTGAGGACATGACATGAATTATGGTCTATAGGAAGACATATAGTCATGTTATTCAATCTTGGGATATTTATGTTTGGATCCACATTTAGAAGCATTACCATTTGTAAAGCCAATGTTTCTCTATGATACTTTGGTAATGCAATGTCCCTAACTTTTAGGTATTGTCTTTCATGGGACCATAACCCATAGTTCCAAGGTTCATAACCTCATTGTGGAAAATAAATACGAACATGGTGGACCATCCATTTTAATCTAACAAGATTAATTAAGGGATGGAACATAATTATCATTATTACAAGAAGATGTGAGATTTTTGGTGAAGGTAATTGATGATAAATAGGATCATTACAATTCCACAAGTATAAAATAATTATATTAAAAGAAATAAAATTATATCTAGTTTTGGTAGTAGCACATGAGGGTGCTATAGGTAGTTGTGAACACTAGTGTTATTTAGCATTTTATAGAGATTGGATCATCTAGTCATAATCCATAATGCTCATTTACCCACTATTAGGCATGCATATTTTAAAAATAGTATTAACATCTCAATCATTGAGAGCAATTAATCATGAAATTTTCATCCATAGAATCATTATGCACACTGAATTGATGGCACAATGGCTCACTATCAACTGAAAACATAATCAATAGTAGTAGTCGCTCATTCAAAAGCACCATACATGTGCACATTCAAAAGGACTTCCACCAAGAAGGGAATACTAGAATAATGTACATGAAAGCATATAGAAACATACAATATACACATTTATTATATATACAATAATATAATCATGAAATAAGCATACAAAATCATCATCATATTAGCATATATCATTACATCAATCATTTTTGACACCATAATTAACTATAAGGTCATTCTCATCATTTGAAATTATGTACGACAATATATACAAGTCACATGGTTTTGTATTCTAATTCAATAAAATCTTTCCAATTACCCAAATTAATAAATGAATAGCTTTTTGCACTGAATCTCTTCTTCTTTCAACATAAACAAGGCCCTTAACCATCTCGAAATGGGGAATATTTGACAATTGACCAAAAATATTTCAAGATGAATCAATGTCACTCGAGCTAAACATTTCAATTTTGATTAGCGTAAAAGACACTGAAAAAATCAACACGTGCATTCACGGTTTCCACAAAGGAAATTTATTATAAAATTCTTCACTTACCCAAGCTGCCAAGCATTGAAATTCACTAGATCATAAATGTTCATTATATATAAATCATATTGCTTAAACCAATAAGCAATTACATTAAAATGATAAATTATAAAAAGAAATTAAAATCCAAAAAGAAATGCAATTAACACAAATAGAGAATCATGAAAATCGAGCAAAACAATCCACCAAGATATCAAGGCTAAAAAATATCAAGGGTCCAAACAATCCACAATAGCTTGAGATGCAATGGTTATCAAGCATGTAGTACATGCATAATTTTAAAAAAGCTTATGTTTTTTTTGAGATATCTCACCTCATGGAAGACAATCTCCCCAAAAATACTAGTCTGAGATTTACCACCTCTCTCACACCCTAGCATAGGTCTATATGGTATGTAACAAACATACCCGGTGAACCCAACGAAATAACCAAACACAAAACACTATTCTTTCTTATTCTACAACCCTCCCAAATAAATTACAGGGGAATGAAAACAAAAAACAAGAAGAAGAAATCTCATAAAATTAAATAAAAATACTTCAGCCATAATTTAATAAATTCCAGAAATCCATTACTAGTAAACTAAATCAGATGCATATATAATATGACTTAATTTCATCCTTTAGCAAATGGGAATAAAATAAAATGTAATCATAAAGATATTCACTAGGACAAATTTCAGGTCCATATGTGATCAAAATGACAACCTTAGAACATCAAACCAACCATAGATTTTTATGTAACATATTGGTGAAGAGAAGGGTCAAGAAAAATACTTTCACATCACCTCGTACACAACAAATGCACATAGTCCCAATAACTTTCATTAACTGAAAGATAACAAATGTGGCCGAATGAAGGCAGAGCCAGCGCACCAAACTGACTTAGTATTTGCTGAATTTTTTTCCACTATCACTGCTATGACTTGCGATGAGGAAGGAAAAACCTCTATAAATATCACCTCAATGATTCAAATCCAACAACACTATAACTACCACTACAGAAGGAAGCTGCGCTTGCAATTGCGAATTTGGAAAACAGAATAGGAAAGATGGCAAAGTGTAAGTTGGTTCTAATTCTGACGACGACGATGATTTTTGTAGTGCTAACAAGCAGTGGTAGTGCAAATCCATACAGGAGCCGTCTGCCACGAGGGCCTCAACCTCCAATAGGTCCATGCCGCTGCACTAATTATCCAGGCCCTGCTCCTCCCGGTGCTCCCTTCATTCGACCTCCACCTCGACCTCGCCAATCCGTCGTGTTCGATAATAATAACAATTAGTATGCTTGTTTTCCAATGGAATCGGCTGAGGATTATTCTAAACATATCTTCGCCCCCAATTCTTTTACTGATTAAATAAAAGCTTATATTAAATTGTTTGTTTTCGAATATATCACATGACCTAATCTTTTGGCTGTTTTAATAGCGTTATTATATTTTCATTTGCTTCTTTTACAATGTAATTTTAATATTCGCAGATTTTTCATTTACAAGCCAATTCTACAAAAGAAATTCCTTCATAAATCTGTCATGAAAAATCTATATTAGAGGCATTAACGGAAAAATCATTAAGGTTTTAGAGATAGAAATGAGAAGGTAATGCTTGAATATTATTTAAATTGAGAATTTATTCAATGATTTTAAATATACATTTTGAAATTAGTGTGTTCTTTAAATTTTAGTGCATTAGAAACCCTTAAAATAGCCATTGATAGAATAGCATACTAGATTGGAATATGCTCATGTCAAGAGCATCATCCTCCATACATCCAAAAGAGGACGAAGATTTTAAAGTGTTAACACATTTGTATGCAACTAACAAATTGGCAACAATACATATATTTAAGCAAATATTAAAATCATTAAACTGTCGAATAGTAATATGTAAAGTGGAATAGAGTAGACAACAACTAACTCCAAATCCAAACTCTCAACTTGAACAAACTAGGATTCTAACTAAAGAATAAAAGATTGTGTTGACATCTAATCTATGAGTTAAAATAGGGTTGGTTAATGGAGCCATCAGATAAATAGTTCACATTGTCTACCAATCAAATTCAAACCCACCTTCCTTACCCATATACGTGGTTATTATCTTCATTAATTAATCTGGGCCCCTATAGGATATTTGTAATCTAACAAATTTTCTAATTCCTCCTATTGCACATGTTAATCATAACAAGAAATTAGTCTTAATAAAATGATAATATATATTGGTGATATTGATCGTCAAGGGTTGACATTCACTATTGTATTAAGAGTGCACTCACTGTTTGAATTATATATAAACCATTCATTTTTATTTGACCATTATGCAAGAAGAGCAGAAGAATCAACGCTCAATATAATACCACTTCCACATCATTTACAACAAATGTAGATTTTATCATAAAAATACACAAAAGAGCATTTTCACAACATTTTTTTTGTTCTTTACTACTTCTCACATGCTTCACACTAGTAAGTTATTAATAAAAAATTTAAAATATAATGCCAGATGTTACTCTTTTTTATTTTAAAGGAGAGATGTTTTTATTATTAATAAAAATATTATGATCATGATCTCATTTTTTTTAATTGTAATTTTTATACATAATAATATATTATAAACAGTAATTGAAAATTAATTTAAATATCCAAAAATATTATAGTCATTATTCTATAAACATTTTTTAAGGCATCAAAATAAAATATTTATTTTAACTGTCTGTAAATTTTCTTTTTTTAAATTATTCAGAAACATTATTTATTTATATAAAAATATATATAATAAAATGTTTTAATTATTATATTGATAATAAAAGAAACAATATATAATTCTAAAAAGAAACATGCACGTTATTATTTCCCTCTCAAACACAAAAAACATTTCTAATCCAAGTTAGGTTTCGTTCTTAGATTTATAAAAACATAAATGGTATAAGATATTCACAAATGCTTAGATCAAAAAAAATTTAGAGGCAAAATTTGAAATGTTATCAAGTTTTCATTCATGGGTAAGAGGTTTCCAATGAAGGAATTTCCCGACCCACTAACAAGATAAAATAGATGCACGAAAATTCAAATTTGATCTATATTATTATGAAAACAAAGGTAAATATATTATTCCAAGGAGTGAGCTAAAACTTCTACATAAATCTTAAATTACCAAATCTAAGCTTCTTACTCTATCTAATTGTTTCTTTCATGATTCCATTAATATACAATATCTTCAATGGTATTTTCTTTATTACAATCTCTCTCTTAAATTTTTTATAACCTCCTCCAATGCCAAGACCATCTTAAAATTTTGGACTTTTCATAACCTCATATACACTCCTCTCAAGTGCCACAAGCCAATAAATATTCATGCAAATTATCACAACCTAACACATGCCCCAAAGGGTTAGTTGCCTCCCACAAAAACATGGACGAGTGACATGTATCCTTAAATATTTCATCTTAAATATTCTCATTGATTTCTCCTTATGGATTTTTTTGTAATTTATTAAATATTCTATTATATTCACATTTTGTATGCCTTTATGCCTTATTTTCCATTAAAATATGTATAAGGGCCCCTTGAAACTGATCCAATCCACACTCTCTCACCCCCTCCTCACTATATTTTCTAAACCAAACATAATTAACAAATATAATACATAAAAGTGTACCTATAAAATGACATAGATGATGTAGATCATAATATTAATAGTCTGGAGCAACTTATATCATAATCTTTTAGGAGAGTTTATTTCATTTAGTTTTTTGTAAAAAATTCTATTTAGAACATGATTTGAATTTTTGGATTGTTCTCAATTCATGTATGGAACATTGAAGGCAATCAATTTTTTCATTCTAATAATTATATATATCATTTTGTTTTTTATCCTTGCCAAGATTGTGTCCAAAGTCTTATAGACATGAATTTTAATAATAATTTAAGATATACACATCATTAATAATGATACTTCTTATATAAAAATAATTATCCAATATGCACCACTCCAATGAGAATATGTTTGAAAATTCCATCAAAAAAGTTTTAGCATGTCTCCAAATGTATTTTAATTGATAAGTAATGTATAATAGAATAAAACATAATTTAAATTGCTAAAGGTTTCACATCCTTAGGAAAAGACATTTTTTAATTGTAATAAAGTATATTTTTATCCCTAGATGATGTATTGTTAAATTACCATCTCTATGGATTTTCATTTATATTGTCTATGCAGTTGATGGAGATGTGAAAACTCTAGTCATATGAGTAAACATATCTTAAAAATTACAATAATAACATTTTTTAATTATAATATCTTAGTAAATATAAATATTCAAATCATTCACATATAAAATATAAATGCTTTGCCTATCTATCTTAATGATTATTTTAAGTTTTTAAATATGAACCTACTTGAGCAGTACTAGGGGGATAGTGGTGGCTAAGTAAATACTATATCCCTTAAATGGGAAACAGAATATGGCCATTGTCATGTCTCCCATAAGTAAAAAAATCTCTATGATAAATCTCTTTTTTTGTTTGTCATTCTCTTCTTCAGAGTTGAGATCATTAATCTAAGGCCTTATTATATTTGACCTATTTACACCATTCAATGAGTGAAAATTGTATAATATAACTTAATTCATCCATAACAAAACATAAGTGAAGATAAATAAGAAAAGTAGAGCTACCTTCACCCATTTAGAACAAATGATTCCTAGGCTCCTCAAAGGAAACATCCATTGCTACTTATTTACTCTCAAAACCATCTCCACTCTTATCATTATTTTCACCCATTTAATTTTTCCCTCACCAAAAAAAATAGAAAGTAATTTTAGTGTCAAGAAATTTTATCAACATTAAGAT
>JARHVA010001961.1:1955000-1987500 GCA_037957365.1 Torreya grandis | reverse complement strand
TTTTTTTAATAATTCCAATGTGAAGAAACCTACTCATCTATTTAGCTTTTAGTTTAAGTATACTCTTATATGGAGATTTTGAATAATTTGAGATTTATCCTTAACAATTCATAATTTTCAAAATAAATACATAAAGTAACCCATTAGGAAAAGTGTGTTAATTTTCCATTTATGAAATTCTCTTGTAGTTTAGCCTTGTTTCATATTTTCATTACATATACATTGGGACTTAATCAACTTTGTTTTTGGTCTTAATCACCTGAGTTTAGGCTTAATTTACTTTATAATTACCCTCACCTTGTTGATTAACACTAAAATATCAGCTAACATTGATCATCGTCATGTTTATCATATTTTTGCAAAGGCTATATCTTTGTCTTATTCATAAAAAATTGCACTTGGTTACTTTGTTGGAGTTAGTTGATTCATAGTTAGTTTGTAGTTGAATTATTGCAAAGAATACTAACATTTAAAATCATGCAATAACGAAATAATGAAAGAGAAGATATATGTAAATCTAAGAAGAGCAAAAGAATCAAGACTCAACTAAGTCAATTATGAATTTGTTACATATATGTTTATAGAATAGTAAGGACTATAATTTTTTTAAATATTTAAATTAATTCCTATTTATTGTTTAAAATATTTTTTTATGCATAAAAACTACAATTTTAAATTTTAAAAATCATGATCATAATAGGTTTTTAAATAAAATAACATCACCCGATTAAAAAATAGAAATGAGTAACATCTAGAATTATATGATAATGTTTTTTATGAAGAACCTATTAGTGTGAAATAAGTGAGGAGTAGTAAAGATAAATTTGTTTTTATATGAAAATGCTCTTTTATGTGTTTTTTGAGAAAGTCTAAATTTATTGTAACTAATGTGGAAGTGGTATTACACAGAGTCTTGAATCTTCTACTCCTCTTAGATTTACATATATCTTGTCTTTCATTCTTTCGTAATGGTCAAATTAAAATGAATAGATTATATATAGGTTAGATAGTGGGTACACTCTTAATAAAATATTTAATGGAAACCCTTAATGATCAATATCACCAATATATATTTTTGTTTTATTAAGACTCATTAATTTTTATGATTAACATGTGGAATAGGAGGAATTGGGAATTTTTTTGGATTACAAATATCCTATAGGGGACTAGAGTAATTCTTGAAAGAAATAACCCTTTACATCAGTAAGGAATGTGGGTTTGAATCTAGTTGGTAGACAATGTGAACAATTTATCTGATGGCTCCATTAGCCAACCCTACTTTAACCCATAGATGATATGTTAACACAATATTTTGTCCTTTAGTCAGAAGTATTATTTGTTCAAGTTGAGTGTCTAGTTTCAGATTTAGCTAATATTTAATCTATTCCAATTTACATATTATTATTGGAATTTTTAATGATTTTAACATTTTCTTAAATATATGTATTATGCCAATTTGTTAGTTTCATACAAATGTGTTGACACTTTGAAATATTCCTCCTCTTTTGGATGTATGGAGGATGGTGTTCTTGACATGAGCATATTCCTCTCTTATTTTTTTTGGGTTTGCATTTCTAATGTTGGTTAATGAATAGTTGCTACTTTGCCATCTAATTGATCTATGACAACATTTACAACAATTATAACTTTATTACTACTGCTAGATAGCTATTATGTAGCTATCAATTTAGTCTATTAATAGATTATGGTGATACATGACATTTAATTTATATGTACTATATTTAAACATATAATATTTTATTTTAATATATTATCATATTATTTAATATACTGTGCTTATTATTTTTCTCAAAGAAATTTGAACATTAATTTGAACTCTGTGTGTGTTCCATTATAATATTATATTTTATGTAGAAAAAATTTGATGTAGTTATAGGGTGTGATGTGATTTATATCTAGATATATGGCATATATTTGATCTATGTACATACTAACATACATTCTATATGAAATGAAATTATTTTAATCTTATGGAAAATGTCAAGTAAGAATATTTTAGTATTAATAATATGCTATTAATTTCAAATCTTTCTATATGTAACAATGTATAATAATTATTGGACCTCACAAAATTTACATAAATCTAAAACCTATGGTTCATTTGGCCATTCACTATATTGGTTGAATGCTTTTTCATGAAGGAATTTGTACATTCTTTTGAGTTCCACGTATGTTGCATGAATATTATTCATAAGGAGAAAGAACATGTAAACTTATTTCTTTTTAACAATATGGTCATGCAATAGATTCATTTATGTCATGTTAGAAATATTTCTACATGAGGTATTTACATTACATAAAATCAATTGTATTTGAGATAAAAAAAATGAATACATGCATCTATTATGTTGAGAATTTTGACATTGTTATTATTATTACTTGTGATTGTAAATGAAATTATATTTTTTATAACTTTATGCATTAAAATGGGGGTGCACTTAAGCATATGTTGTACTGATTAAAATGGTTTTGAGTAATAGAAATCATTTTTATTTTTTGTAGCAGTTTTGAGTGGCCCATAAACATCTATCTCATTGGGTGGATAATAATTGAATTAGTGAATGTTGTTTCTAATATATCAATCAACTCATATTAATTTCTCATTAGCTCCATCCTATAAATATGAAGCTAAAAAGATTTAAAAATATTATAATATTATATACATCAATGAAGTCTAATATAATTTATTAAGAGACATAAAATTAAACAAGCAAATGAAATATTCATGAACCTTTTGATTAGTGCCAAAATTTAAAATATTCATATACATTATCCAAACAAAATGTTAATCAGATTCAAACTATTATTTAAGATTCAAAAACCTAGGAAAAATGTGCTAGTTGTTCATCTATGAAATTCCATTATAGTTTAGCCTTTATTCATTTTTTCATTATATAGACATAAGGACTTAATAAACATTGTTTTTAGTGTTAATCACCTAAGTTTAGGCTTAATTTACTTTACAATTTCCCTCACCTTGTGTCTTAGCACTAAAATATTAGATAACATTTATCATGTTCATGTTTATCCTATTTTGCAAAGGCTAGATCTTTCTTTTATTCATAAAACTTCACACTTGGATGTACAAGTTGGACTTTTCCTAAGGCTTGGTTACTTTTTAGAATTAGTTGATTCATATTTGGTTTAGAAGTTGACTTATTTTAGGCATTAACATTCTTTCACATCTTGCCACTTGTTGAGTCTTCATGTCGTGTTACTTAGTTGCATCATGGTGCAGCTAGACTGTTGTGTGTCATGCCTCATCTCTTCACACTCAATGAAAGTGATGTGATTTAACATAGTTCCTAAAGAATAAAAATATTATGAATCAATCACCATCATCAATTCTACATGATTTCTCACCCTCACAGTTTGAAATTCATGAATTTAGTTAATGTAAAATCTAAAAATTTGTTTCAAGCCAAATTTCATTCAAGACTTAGCAACACCTTGTAATTTAAAAGAGAGTTTGTGTAAAACCAAATAATAATGAGGTTTTTAAGAAATATTTTCCTTCTATTTGACATAATTTTACAACATATTTCTACACATATTTTTATTCAGAGCATGATTTGAAAGTTTGGATTATTTTTTATTAATGGATGGAATATTGGAGGCAATCAATTTTTGCATTCCAATAATTATATATATTGTTCTATTTTTTATCTTTATCAATATTATGTCCAAATTCTTATATACACGAATTTTATTAATAATTTAATATATACACATAATTAATATTGATATTTCTTATATAAAAATAACTATTCAATATGCACCACTCCAATGAGAATATGTTTGAAAATTCCATCAAGAATGTTTTGGCATATGTCCAAAATTATTTTACTTTAGAATTAATTTCCAACATAATAAAATGTAGTTCTAATTGTTATTGGTTTCACATCCATAGGAAAACACTTTTTTTTAATTCTAATGAAGTATATTTTGATCCATGGATGACGTATCACTAAATTACCATATATATTTCTTTTCACTTTTGTCTTCTATGTAGTAAATGGAGACATGAAAAATTTGGACATATGTGCAAACATATGTTTAATATTTTAATGACCCTATTTGTTAATTATGATAGATCAATAAATAAAAACATTCAAACCATTCATATATAAAATAAAAATACTCTACCTCTCTATCTTAGTGATTGTTGTAAGGTTTTAAATATGAACCTACTTGAGGGTTATTTGAGGATAGTGGTGTTTGAGTAAATACTATACCCATTAAATGGAAAACATAATATTTCCATCATCAATTCTCTTGTAAGTAAAAAATATATATATGGTAAATGTCATTTATTGTTCATCATTCTCTTCTTCAAATTTGAGATTATTAATCCATGTTGTTTCTATATGTGTCCTATTTACATCAGTCAACAAGTAAATTTTTTATAATAGAACATAATTCATCCATAATAAAACACAAATGAAGATTAAGAAGAAACATAGATCTACCCTCACCCATTTTTAACAAATTAGTCCTAGGCTCCTCATAGAAAACATCCATTGCTACTTATTTACTCTCAAAACCATCTCCAATCTTATCATTATTTGTGCTAGTTTATTTTATCCCTTTTTAACAAAACTAGAAATTCATTCTAGTGTCAATAAATATTGACAATAAATATAATCAAAATTTGAGGTAAATAACATATAAGACAATGATATTAGGCTTAGAGTAAACCATATTTTGAGATGGATCACCTATTTTGGCCTTAATAATGTCCTTCCCTATATATAAAAATTGCATTATTTAAGGTAAACTTTCATCATGCATAAAAAAAAACCATAATTTGTCTACATAAACCAAAAGAAATATCACATGAATGTGGGATCCCTCTACTTTCACATTAAACCTATTGCATCTAAAATAAGAGATAAATCCATAGTAGATGATTTTATGATCAGTCCTAAAATGCTACCCTTATGTATTTAAGGGACATGTTCTTTGCCTCCAGTAGAAATTTCAACTTCTAGGATTTCACTTGTAGATACATTACTTAAAACACATTAGTATATTTAAATTACATATTTATCACCACCTTGACCTATGAATCCATGTTGATATATGTTATCAAAATAATTCCAACATCAAGAAACAATGAAAAGAAATGTTGTCAACATTTAAACTATATTTAGAAACCTACACCTGTAACACCTCGTGTATGAAACCTAGAATTAACACCACATGTAGGGTATCTAATAACATCTATAACTATGTTATTATCCTTAAAGTATGATTTTTGAGGAGATGTATCACCTATTATGGCCATAGGAAGGTCCTATGCTACACATTAAAATTGCATTTTTTAAGGAAAACCTTGTACACATGTTAAAAAAATCATAATTCATCTACAAAAACTAAAATAATAATCATGTGTGTGTAATCCCTATAAATACACCCTATATTAATTGTATATAAAATAATATACAAATTCATGGTATATTATTTTTAGATTAGTCTTTAATTAATACTTTTATGTAGTTACGAGACAAGTTCTTTGCTTCTAGTAGACATTTCCAATTGTGCGACCTATGAATGAGAATATATCACTTCCAACACATATATATGTGTAAATTTTATATGTTACCACCACCATGACTTATTAATACTTAGACATATGCATTTTCACAATAATAATGGAGTCAAAAATCATTGATAACAAATGTTATCAACATTATGGCCGTAATTATGGATTTCTACATCCGAGGCCGTATGGATAAAACATATCATCACCACTATGTTGGGAGTATTAAATAACTTATATGAACACATTATTATCCTATGAATATGCTTATTTATAAGACATAATACCCATTTTGGCCTTAAGAAGGTCCTTCCCTATCTGGTAAAATTATACTTTTTAAGGCAAACTTTGGACACACATTAAAAAAAAATCATAAGTCATCTATATAAACCAAAATAAACATCACATGAATGTGGAATACCTATAATATCATGGTAGATCACTTAGATCTAAAATAGGGGATGAATTTATGTCAGATGATTATGTGATTAGTGTTAAAATGCTACTTTTATGTGGATAAGAGACAGGTTCTTTGACTCAAGTAGACATTTCTACATCCAAGACCTCCGCATGTAAATTGATAACTTATAAAAAATATAAATAATAAAATTACATATTTTCCCACCATTATGACCTCTAAATCCATGCGGATATGTGTTTTGAAATAACTATGGCATTAAGAAACATTAACAAGAAATGTTATCAACATTCAATTCAAATTCAAATATCTCCATCTCTTTGGCCTCATGTATAAAAATAAGAATTGAAACCATGTTGGGGGTACTAAATAACCTCTAATAATTAATTTTGTTTCCTTAGACTATGCTTGGTTAGGATATGGAGCACCCATTCTAGCCTCAAGAAGGTTCTTTCCTATATAATAAAATTGCACCTTTTTACGCAAATTTTAGATACACATCAAATGAAAACCATAATTCATATACAAAAATAGAAATAAAAATCACAAGCATGTACAATCCTTGTAATGGTACCCCAAATAACTTGGATCTAAAATAAGATATGAATTTATGGCTGTGAATTATGTGATCAATCTTGAAATGCTTCTTCTATGTAGTTAAGAGATAGGTTCTTTGGCTTCAGTAGACATTTCTGATTTTGATACATCTGCTTATAAATCCATCACTTCAAACATATTAGGATATGATGGTTACATATTTTCCCAGTACTAAGATAGTTCAACCCACATGAATACACGTTTTTTCAATAATTTTGGTGACAAAAAACATTAACAAGAAATATTCTTAACATTCAACCCACAGTTGAAGATCTCCACCTATGGGGCCTTGTGGCTAATAAATGGAATCTATACCATGTCAATGGTGATAAATATCCTCTAAAACCATGTTCTTGGGCTTGAATTACACATGTTTAGTATACAGAGTACCCATTCCTATCTTAAGAATGTCCTTCCCTATACGATAAAATTACACTTTTTAAGGAAAAATTTATACATGAATGAACCCAAAATCGTAAGTCATATACCAAAACTAAAACTAATAACATAAGAATATGGAATCCCTCTAATTTAACCTCATATCACTTTATTAAACAATAAGTTATGAATATGTGGTATATGATTACATTATTAGTCATGAAATGCTACTTTTATGTAGTTAAGTGAGGTTCTTTGCCTCTAGTAGACATTTTCACTTCTAGTATTTCCGCTTGAAAATCCATCACTTTAAACACATTTTTCCATATACAAATTACATATTTTCCCATCACCATGACCATTAAATCCATATGGATATGAGTTTTGCAATATTTATGGCATCAAGAAACATTGACAAGAAGTGTTGTCAACATTCAAGCCATACATGGAAATTTCCACCTCTGGGGCCTTGTGGCTGAAAACTAGCATTTTCACCATGTCATGTGTGCTTAATAACCTATAGTATGATTTTATTAACCTTGGCATCCAATTATGCATGATTAGGATATGGATCACCCATTCTAACCTCAATAAGTTCCTTTCCAATATGGTAAAATTGCACTTTTTAAGGCAATATTTAGACACATGTCAAATGAAAACTATAATTTATCTACATAAATCCAAAGAACCATAACATGCATGTGGAATCCTTGTACTTGCACCTATAATCACTCGGATATAAAATAAGATAATAATTTATGGAAGAGGATTTTGTGATTAGTCTTAAATTGTTAATTTTATGTAGTTAAGAGACAAGTTATTTGCCTCCAATAGAAATTTTTGATTTTGGTACATCGACATTCAAATCCATCACTTCCAACACATCAATATATGAAAACTACATATGTTCCAACCACATGACATATGAATCCATGCAAATACACATTTTTTTAATAATTCCAATGCTAAGAATCCTACTCATGTATTTAGATTTTAGTTTAAGCATACTCTTATTTAGAGATTTCTAATAATTTTAGATTTAGCCCTTCATGATTCATAATTTTGAAAATAAGTACATAAAGTAACCCATTAGGAAAAATGTGCTACTTGTTCATCTATGAAATTTCCTTCTATTTCATGCTTTATTCATAATTTCATTACATAGACATAAGGACTTACTCAAATTTATTCTTAGTCTTAATCACCTAAGTTTAGTCTTAATTTATTTTATAATTTCCCTCACCTTATGGCTTAGCACCAAAATATCAGCTAACATTGATCATCTTCATGTTTAGATGTATAATTTGGATTCTTTTAAATACTTGGTTACTTTTTGGAATTCATTGATTCATAGTTGGTTTAGTAGTTGACTTATTATAAGAATTTACATTATTTCACAACCTTCCACTTATTATGTCTTTGTGTCTTTCTACTGAGTTGCATCATGGTGGAACTAGACTATTTTTTACCATGCCTTATCTCTTCGCACTCTCATAATGTGATGTGCTTCAACATAGTGCCAGAATACTAAAAATATTATGAGGCAATCACCATCATCCATGAGTCATGATATTTCACCCTCACACTTTGAAAGTCATAAGTTTAGTTCATGTAAAATCCAAAAATTATGAGATTTTGAACCAAATTTCACTCAAGACTTGACAACACCTTGTAATTTAAAATATAGTTTATGTAAAACCAAATAATAATGATGTTCTAAATCAATATTTTCTTTGTATGTGATATAATTTTAGAACAACACACTTCATAGTAGGTCTATGTATGGCATAGAATCCAAGGGTCATGATCCTGGGAGCCAACCATAAGGCTCCATGTGTTGTTATGACCTTGGCTTGAAAGTAAATTACAAGGAATATGTTTGGATGCCCAAGTTTACTCATGAGCATGTAATATGATTCCACTTATAATCAAGCTATATTTCAATTGGAAATATATCATCTAGTGAACAGGGTGATGGCTCAGCATATCACATCATTTTATGGGGACTCTGTCAAATTTGTCAACCATATTATCATCAACCCATCCAAGTGTGTAGATGTATTAAATTTTGTAGGAAGCCTTAGAAGTTGTTTATATGGATATTTAGGAACCTAATGAACCTTTAATTAGAGATGATGTCCTATTAAATGTTTTGGGTACTTAAGTGATCAATTTACCATGGTTTGTAAGTTGATAAATCCATTAAACTAGATGTCTCACATTGAAGACACAACATGAATGATGGTTGATAGGAAGACATACATGCATGCTATTTAATCCTAGGATATTTATGTTTGGATCCACAAGTAGAATCATTAGAATTGGTAAAGGTAATGTTTCTTTATGACAGTTGGGCAATGGCCCTACCTTTGAGGTATTATCCTTTGTAGGACCATAACCCACAATTCCAAAGATCATAACCTAGCATGTGGCAAATAAATACTAATTTGGTATACCATCCATTTTAATCCAATGGGATTAATTATGAGATCCAGAAAAATAATCATTATTACAAGAAGCTTTGAAATTTTTGGTGGAGGTAATTTATGATAAATGGGTTCATTACAATTCCACAAGTATAAAATAGTTATATTAAAAGAAACAAATTATAGGTAGCTTTGGTAGTAGGACATGAGGGTGCTATAGGTAGTTGCAAAAAATAGTGTTATCTAGCATTTTAGAAAGATTGGACCATCAAGTCATACTCCACAACACTCATTTACCCACTATTAGGCATGTATATTTTCATAATAGTATTAACATCTCAACCATTGAGAGCAATAAATCATGAAATTTTCATCCATAGAATCATTATGCACACTTAATTGATGGGACAATGACTCAAGATCAATCTAAAACATAATTAAGAGTAGTAGTCACTCATTCAAGAGTACAATACACATACACATTAAAGAGAACTTTCACCAAGAATGGAATACTAGAATGACATACACAAAACCATATAGCAACATATAATATACACATTTAGTATATATACAACAACTTATTCATGAAAGAAGTATACAAAAGCATGATCATAGTATCATATATCATTGAATCAACCATGTTTAACACCATAATTAAGTACAATGTCATTATCATCATTTTAAATTATATATGACAATATATACAAGTCACACGGTTGTGTATTTATAATTCAATCAAATCTTTCCAATTACCTAAATTGATAAAGGAATAGCTTTTTGCAGCGAATCTCTTATACTTTATACAAAAACAAGGTCTTCCCCCATCTCAAAATGGGGAAGATTTAACAATTGACCAAAAATATTTCAAGATGCATTAACATCAATTGAACTCAACATTTCAAAGTTGATCAAGTTAAAATAGGGTGATAAAATAAACATGTGCATTCATGGTTTCCATAAATGAAAGTTATTGAGAACTTTATCAATTACCCACACTGCCAAGCATTGGGATTCACTACATCATAAATGTTCATTATATATAAATTAGATTTCTTAAACCAATCAGAAATAACAATATAATGATTAAGTATAAAAATAAATTAAAATCCAAAAAGAAATGTAGTTAACTCAAATAGAGAATCATGAAAATTGAGCAAAATAATCCAACAAAATATTAAGGCTGAAAAATATCAAGGGTCCCCAAAATCCATAATAGATTTAGATATAAGGGTTCTGAAGCATGAAGTACATTCATAATATTAAATCAGTTTACACTTTTTGGAGATATCTCACCCCATGTAAGACAATGTCCCCCAAAAACACCAGTCTAAGATTTACCATGTCTCTCACACCCTTACAGAGGTCTATATGATATGTAGCAAACCTACTCAGTGAGCCCGACAAAACAATCAAATATAAAACACTATTCTTTCTTCTTCAACAACCCTCCGAAATAAGTCATAGAGGAATGAAAATAAAAATCAAGAAGAAGAAATCTCATAAATTTAAATATAAATACTTCAGCCACTATTTCAACAAATTCCACAAATCCATCAAGGAAATTACTATTAAATTAAATTAGATGCATAGATCATAAGATTTAATTTCATTGTTTAGCAAATGGGAATAAAATAAAATGTAATCATAAAGATATTGACAAGGACAAATTTCAGGTCCATATGTGATCAAAATGACAACATTGGAAGCTAAAACCAACCATATATTTTTATGTAACTAACATATTGATCAAGCTAAGTCTCAAGAGATATACTTTCACATCACTTCCTACACAATATTGAGCTGGCAATGTTATTTCTCACATAGTCCTAAATGTGACCAGGATAACAATAATTGAAAAATCTATTGGCAGATTTGAGAAACCCATATACAATTTGTACATACAAAACTTGATGTTTTTATTCATACAAACGAAGTAGTATATATAAAATAGAGATGAAAAAAGATTACGAGAGAGCACCACAAATACTAGGAAAGAAGGTGAGAACAATCTCTACAGAATCTGGGTGATGTAAACAATAGCTAAACAAATAATGTAGTGGTTCTAAACACCTATCTATTATGCTAACATTCCCCCCTTATTACATTATTTTTTTAAAGCATCATATTCCTGATAGTTGACCCCCCCCCCCCCCCCCTTATTTCAAACACTATAAAAATATTTACACTCTCTGCGTAGCTTGCTCACTTTCTGAGGTGGCATGCCATCTTTGTGGCTTCATGGTCTTGGCGTTATATTGGTTTTGTTTTGCAGGATAACCGCTAACCTAAAAGTGACTTGAGAACATCTCTCTATGTAACACCTTTGGTTGTTTCTTGGATTACCACAAACCCATATGGTTTGCTGTTGCAGGTTGACCATGAACCTGAAGGTGATAGGTCTCAATTATTTTATACACTTTGATGCTTTTTTCCATTTCCACAAACCCTTTTCCAAGAACCAAGCATTACTTTAGTGCTTTTTCTCCCCATAATGCTCTTCATCAGGAGGTACTAAACTGAAAAATAATGCTGAGTACTTTATTGAAAAATACACTGCATAATGAAAAGTACACCACACACAATATGAAATAAATACACTGAAAATGTGTCACCATAGCAATGATGCGACCCCATCGTAGGTGACTCACGAGAGGATGCCAATCATCCTCTAACCTCCGTGTATCCTCCAACCTCCAATCAAAGAAGCTGTTTACTCAGTCGATATCTTGATGAAACTCATATACATGTCATTTTTTAGGACAAAACTCTCCAATTAACACATATAATTTAGGACATTAGATTCGCTCGATAATACATCTATACAAGAGATTTTTTATTTTTGACAATAACAACAAAAAACCCAAATTTATTTGATCATAACTTTTATGACATACAATATTTATTGTTATGAACCAAATAATTATACCCCTAATACTGAAATAACAACTTACTAAAAAGACACTTTGAATGTTAAATTCTAAAATAAATAACTTAAAACTTGCATATTAAAAAACTAATACTCACAATTAAAACTTTAATAAATTAATTCATTCGAGCTAATCTAGAATAAAATACTTTTTATGGACTCATTTTTTTTTTAAAATGATGAGAAAACGACTTTTAACTATAGTAAAACCTAGAAACTGACATTAATAACTATAAACTCTAAACTTTGACGCTATATTAATTATAACCTATATGACATAAAACTCTTGACTCTCTAATATTTTTCATACAACAAATCTTATCGCATTTTATTGGTTCATTCGTTATGAGCGGACAAAGCTACAATAACGATTATTTACTGTTATCTGCAAATTGTTATATTAAACACGTGAGAAAAGATAACCAATGACAAGGCTTGAGATCAACAGGTGAAAGCACGGTAAGGATGGTGTTCAATCTGGCACAATGTTGGAAGCTAATCAACATGCGACTTTGAATGGCTGTCGACGTGGTGCACAAAATCTGCAGGCATACAGGTCTGACAAATCTTAATGGCAGAGAACGCTTGCATGTATTGATGATAACGATGCACTGGGAAGACGCCGAGTAACCAGGCCGAGTTAAGTGCACATTGAGAAACAATGAATTATATGCAAGGATAACGTACCATATTGTCGAAATGCAAAAATGGCCCGAACCCAACAGATTGTCCAATATCTTCGGCGTCGTGCAGATCAGCTGGCGGTTTGGATGGGGAATGAATATAGACTATGTTGCTGGCGTAGTCTGCAGAAAAAAAAACAAACAATTAGTAGTCTTACGATTTCTCTTGCACCACTTTAATGTCTACGAGTTATTGTTTCCACAAGGAGTCGTCACTGAAGAATAGGAAATCGAGACAACTACAAGTCTTCAAATAGAATAATCCATAGATTAATGCGCAGGTATAAATCTGCAGGCGAAATTCTCATGAAAGGGGCAACCATGAAAGACAATGGATTTACCCCAACCAAGCTTAGAATGCCATGGCTATGATACAACAGTGTTGGCATATTTGAGAGACCCGTATACAATTTGCACACAGAAAACTTGATGATTTTATTCATGCAAACGGAGCAGTATATATACAAAAGAGATGCAAAAGAAGATAGGAGAGAGGACCGTAGAAACTGGGAAAAAAGGTGAGAACGATCTTCGTAGAAACTGGGGAGATATAAACAATAGCTAAAAACATCATGTAGTTGTTTTAAGCGCCTATCTATTATGCTAACAAATACAATCAAATCCTAGATATTTATGCATTCTAAATAGTACATGCAGAAAATATCAATTAAACACTTTGACTTCACTACCTACACCACAGTAGGTTTCCAAGCTTTATCCATAAACATATTAATCTTAAATTGGTATAATTCCATTCACCCATAAAGGATTGTCACTTTTTCCCTTTTACAGGTATTTTCAGCAACAACTTCACTCCATTATCTAAACTTTAATGCACACCATGCCTTTATGAGGCTGCCAACACAACATTTAATCATCGTCCAGACTCAATTTCACACTAAAATAACTTGGGCATGGCTGATAAAGAGTCCAAAACCACCTCTTTTACTAAGTTATTCAAACTGAAATTGGTTTCGCGAAGTCATTAAGTGCCAAAATTGTCACCCAGCCATTCCAATGGTCTGTTTGTCCATTTTCAAGGGTCTATGTTTACACATTCTAGAGCCTAATTTATAATTTAATGCCCAAAGAGAGTTGTTCAAACTTGTTTTTTATGAATATCTGTACAAGTTTTCATTATAAGTCTTTTTTTAATCAGGGATATTATAAGGATGGCCACTGCAATCCAAACATATTATTTCTTCTTAAAAACTTTTAAGTAATTCAATTATAAACTTTTTAATAAGACCATCACTTTCAAACAAAATCCAAGAGTTGTTTTCTCAATGTTCACACTTTTACAAGTTTTCATTATCAAGTCTTTGTTTAATCATGGATATTATCAAGGATGGTCACTGCAATCCCAACAGATTATTTCTCTTTGAATTTTTTTAAGTAATTCAATTATAAACTCTTTAATAAAACCACCACTTTCAAATAAAATCTAAGAGTTGTTCTCTTAATGTTCACACTTTTATTTAGCATGTACAACATTAATCAAAAAATTTACCTAAATTTCAACAAATATTTGACCATTATTTGATACCAATGTGTAGCATCCACATGTGCTACTTCCAAAACTAGCTACATTTTTTTTTATTAATTCAATTTATGTTTAAGAATTGTAATGAACCCATTGCTCAAAAAATAAATTCATCAAGAATTCACAATTGATTTCAATAATGTTTATTTCATTTGCTTCCATAACTAATATTTTCTAATTAATATAGATGTTCCATTGAATTTATCTATACTTATGAAAAATACAATTACAATCAAGGGACCTATAAGATTGGACCCACAAAAAGTTAATGCTCCAAAAATTGGGACATGGTTACCTCATTAACCTTTATTCCATCAAACCAAACTAATGCCTTCCAAATTCAATCATGCATAGATGTCCAAGGTTTATATTCATGTCTAGATGTCTTCCTTAAGACAATTATTCTAATCATGCCCTCATAGACAACCACTTTGATCACTTCATCGTCCAAAAACACATAGGTGGATTAATCATTTAAAATTTCATTCCATTGCATTGGGTGTTTAACTCCACTATCACGATTAATATGGCCCACTTTAACTCCTCCAGGCTTCTTTAGCAATGCATTTTCTCTTGGTAGTTTTATGGTAGGATGACCATCAACATTAGTTGGGTCTTCACAGATTGACAAAAGTAAGGGGATTCATCACCCTTAACAATTGGGTGACTACATGTTCCCTTATCCTTTCACCCAATTATACATGAAATCATCACCTGCTACGGCAAGTGGGCTTGGGCAGTTGACTGAGTATTATCTCATTCATGTGAATGTGTATCACAATGACAAATGGTGACCTTTAAATGGCTTGTCTCCTTATGTAGCTCAGTATCTATGTTGTGTAATCGTACTAATAAATATGATGCTACGAAAATGCAACACATGGGTAGAAGAGATTACATTGTAGTCTCGCAGATCTCAGATTTGTGCCAACTCTCTTTTCCATTATGAGGTGTGAGTGTGAGAAATCATTACAAGTATCTAGCGGTGAGTGCCTCATAGCCTCATGGTTCTTCATTCTTATTCCAATTTGTTTGTCATTATGAGAGTGAAAGTAAGCAAAAATATGATTTGGTTGATAATGATTGCCTCATTATCTCGCAGTGCTTGGCTGAGTTTCGACTAACTTTATGACTTACGAGTTGCGATAGTGTGAAGTTAATAAACATGGAACAATATTTTCAAGGCGAAATCTTGTCTTGAAAAATATTACAACCAACCAGTTTCATGTTGCAATGATGAGACATGTAAAGCCTTGAATAATTGGGTAATAAAAGCTATAAACAATTAAGTCAAAATTCGACCAAAGAACATACATTCAAACATAATACCTGGTGGCTATTCAAAACATTTGTTTTTAAGTGCGAACAATTGTGAATATGTTTGATTAGGTATAGATTATCTCAAAATTTTCGTTAAGTTTTAAACAAATTGAAAGGGGCATGTCTGATATTGATTGCAAGGAAGAAACAATATTGACACCAATGTTATGCGACTTAGCAAAAATGTAGTGTACCATGTACAAATAGGTGTAAGGGAAAATTACTAAGTCCTTAAATTTTCATAATTAAAAGACGACCTAAGGATGAATTATAAGACTCGTATAGAAAAATAGATGAATATAATTTTTTGCCCAAATTATATTTTCCTGCCATAGATTTCCAAGATATATTTTGGCCTAAAAATTCAGAAATTAGAAAGGATTAAAGCAAGAGGATCAAGTTTTTTAATTATAATGAATTTGAACCATAACATACTCAGCTGAAGCTAAAGACATGAGTTTCTAATCCCAAGATCATTTGTCTAAGCGACATTGCAATAATGGGTACCCATCATATCCCTTTCTAAACTATTCAACTTTAAAGCATTATTGCACTCTTTGTGAAGAGGTCAACTGAATTATAAGGGTGCAATTCAAATCTGTTCTCATCAATCATTATTCAAATAAATGGTATGATATTATAGCTATACCAAAATATTTATTTTTTTTGACATTATTCACTACAATTAAATTACACTTCAATTTTTATCTGAATCGTTATCAATGACAAGAATATAAACCTAGAAAACAAAACGCTTGAATATTTTATTTTAAACATTGGAAGAATGGGCCACAAACATGGGGAGAATGGCCCAACACACAACATAATTTAAAAAATTTCTTAAAAGAATTGATAATCAACGAAACTTAGAAAGCAGAGGCGCTATGGTTATAAAAGATACAGAACTTTTCAATCAGATTTAGTTGCATTAAAAATCGATTGTTTTGCATGGATGTTGTTTCTTAGCGAGTTAATAGTAGTATGAAATCTGTAAGGAAAGGAACACATGTCACCAGCGCTGCTAAAAAAAAATTCCAAAGAAAGCCAGAGAAAGATAACAAATGTAGCCGAATGAAGGCAGAGCCAGCGTACAAAACTGATTAGGAAAACTTTTCCACTATCACTGCTATGACTTGCGATGAGGAAAGAATACTCTTTTCCGACAACACTATCACTGCTATGACTTGCGCTTGCAATTGCGAATTTGGAAACAAATAATAGGAAAGATGGCAAAGTGTAAGGTGGTGCTAATTCTGACGATGATGATGATTTTTGTAGTGTTAAGTAGCAGTGGTAGTGCAAATGCACACAGGAGCCGTCCGCCACGAGGGCCTCAACATCCAATAGGTCCACGCCGCTGCGCTAATTACCCAGGCCCTGCCCCTCCCGGTGCTCCCTGCATTCGACCTCCACCTCGACCTCGCCAATCCGTCCTGTTCGATAATAATAAAAATTAATATGCTTGTTTTCCAATGGAAAAGGCTGAGGATTATTCCTAACAAATCTTCGCCCCCAATTCTGTTACTGATTAAATAAAAGATTATATTAAATTGTTTGTTTTCCAATATATCTAATGATATAATCTTTTGGTTGTTTTAATATGCTTATTTTATTTTCATTTGATTCGTTTACAATGTAATTTTAATACTCGCAGATTTTTCATTTACTATGCAATTCTATTATTTTCAATTTCCTTCATAAATCTATAATGAAAAATCTATATTAAAAGCATTAACACAAAATTCATTCAGGTTTTCGAGAAAGAAATGAGAAGGTAATTCTTGAAAATTATTCAAACTGAAAATTCATTCAGTGATTTTAAATATACATTTTGAAATTAGTCTGTTCTTTAAATTTGGGTGCATTACAAACCCTTAAAATAGCCTCTGATAGGATAACTGAATTGTAATGGAGAATTTCTTGTTACAAACCCACAAATGGAATATATGGGTCCATGTAAGCATTTATTATTCTTATCTTGGCTTCCATGAATGTCATGGGAAATTAAAGCATGAAATTAATGTTACTATAGTGTGTGAACATTTTTTATTGCTATAATGTTGTGAACCTAGCGCAGCCATGTCGTTTTGAACACACGAGTCCTATTCCACATACCATGTTGAATTTAGATACCATCGATTTGCAAAATAAGCTTAACGTTCTCAACAAAACAATTTGTGCCGAATAGCTTACTTAAACTGTTTTCACAATACCAATCAAATACGTTTATATGACGGTAAATCTCATAAATTGTGTCAAGAAATTAAACAAAATTGTATACCAAAAACAAAGAAATCATGCAAGAAATTGGCATAATTATGTACTGAAAGGTCACTTCCTTAATTTCACTTGTGAGCCAGCTGACACTTTGATCATTAAAAAAAACATTTTTGTTTGTTTTTTCTCTTTCTACCTTCAACGTCAGTTTGTTCTATAAGAAAGTTGTGCCAGGCAGACGTTAGTGGTAAAAGCACGATTCCGTGTTCTCAAGGGGTATTCCAAAAATTTGATGAGGGATGACCATTATAGTTACACGTGGAAGAAATCACGTATAAAACAAATGGTACCTCTGCAACAACGTCTGAAAAAGTAAACACAGTTTCTTCTTGCAATTCTCTAATGGCAGGTACTCTTTCCACTTCACTTTCTTCAACTCCTTCCTGCTCCAATTATAGTGTTTTGAAATGAAAGGAGTCATATGAAATGAAAATATTCAAAGTGTAATATTCCCATAAGAACGAACAAATCGACCTAAGAAATAACAATGAAATAGAAACTCGTAATGATTATAGACATGGATATGGCTTTTTGAAAAAAGTGGCAATGGTGTCTCCCCATCGATGTACCAGCTCAGCTGCATGTAAATTTGGGGTAGGGATTCATCGGGCAAAGCTGAATTTCTTTTGTTCCCAATTCCAAGTAGGTTTAAAAAAATGATACAAATCCTCAAAGTTATGGTGCACACAGTTTGCCCCAGAAGTGACAGGCCATGTTTACGTAGGGTTTCGATACTACAAAATGTTAATCATCTGAGGTCGTAGGGTTTATAAAACGGGATGTTTCATCTTGTTCACACAATCTATAGCATAAATATTATGATACACTTCCAACTTTATTTCTTTGCATATCTCGAAACCCTTCTTTGTTATACTCTAGACTTCTATGCATATTTCAAGTTTCATTTTAGGTTGTAACTTTATCTCGAGGGATTGTAAGGATATTGTTTTTTATTATTACATAACCATTAAACGAAAAAACAATTAACATTTTTTCTAAATTTTCAAGACGGAAAAAAAAACAGCATGTTATGAGAATACCATATCAAACAAAACATTCTTTAAATCTATATATGTTATCGCATAATGAAATTCAACTACAGAATAATTTCTGTAGACATACAAAAATAAGTTGTTTGATAAAATAAAAAAACATTGTTAGAATTGGAATTAGAAGTCAATGTGTCAGGTGTAGTACAAGAATCTTAAATATATTTATCTGAAAAATGTTGAAAGATATCAGTTTACATAAACATTTTGAATCTTAAAAAATATTTTGTTTGGATTATGTATATGAATATTTGACAAATGCACAACAATAAAAATTTGATCTATATTATTATGAAAATAAAGGTATATAAATTTCTTCCAAGGATTGAGCTGCAACCTTTACTTAGATCTCAAATTACAAAATCCAAGTTTATTACTCTATCTAATTGTATCTTTCATGATTCCATGAACATAGAATGTCTTCAATGGCCTTTTCATCGTTACAAGCTCTGTCTTCGATTTGGTATAACCTCCTCCGATGCCAAGACCTTATTAAAATGTTGGTCTTTGCATGATCTCATATACGCTCCTATCAAGTGCCACATTCATGCCAATTATCACCTCACACATGCCCCAAAGGGTTAGTTTACTCCCACAAAAACATGGATGACTAACATGTGTCCTTAAATATTTTACCATAAATATTCTTATTAATTTTTCCTTATGGATTTTGTTGTAATTTATTAAATATTCTATTATATTCACATTTTGTATTCCTTTATGTGTTTTATTGCCATTAAAATATGTATATATACTCATTGAAACAAATCTAATCCCCACTCTCTCACCCCCTCCACATTATATTTTCTAAACCAAACATAATTCAGAAATATAATACATAAAATTGTATCTATACTATAACATATATGATGTAGATCATAATATTAATAGTCTAGAGTAGCTTATATCATAATCTTTTAGAAAAGTTTATTTCATTTATTTTAATTCACATATTCTACTCAAACATCAATTAATATTTTCGAAATGATCTCAATACATGGATAGGACATTAGAGTCATTCAATTTTTGAATTCCAATAATTATATATATCATTCTATTTTTTATCCTTGTGAATATTGTGTCCAAAGTCTTATAGTAATGAATTTTAATAATAATTTAAGAGACATATAAATAATAATAGTATTTATTAAATAAAAATAATTATCCAATATGCAGCGCTCCAATGAGAATAGTTTTGAAAATTCCATTAAGAATGCTTTGGTATATATCCAAAATTACTTTACCTAAAAAGTAATGTTCAATAGAATAAAATGTAATTTTAATTTGTAGTGGTTTCACGTCCTTAGGAAAACACTTTTTTAATTGCAATGAAGTATATTTTGACCCCTAGATGATGTATCATTAAATTATCATCTTTATTGCTTTTCATTTTTGTTGTCTACATAGTTGATGGAGACATGAAAACTATGATGATATGAGTAAACATATGTTCAATATTTCAATGACCCCATTTGCTAATTATGATATCTCACTAGAAAGAAATATTCAAGCCATTCACATATAAAATACAAATGCTCTACCTATCTATCTCATCAATTATTTTATACGGGGATAGTGGTGGCTAAGTAAATATTATATCCCTTAAGTGCGAAACATAAAATGCCCATCATCAAGTCTCCTATAAGTAAAAAATATATATGGTAAATGATGTTTGCTCTTAATCATTCTCTTCTTTAGAGTTGAGATCTTTAATATAGGGCATTGCTATATTTGTCCTATTTACATCATTTAATGAGAAATTTTTTTGTAATATAACACAATTCATCCATAATAAAACAAAAATGAAGAACAAGAATAAATTAGAGCTACCATCACCCATTTTGAAAAAATGATTCCAAAGATCCTCAAAGGAATCTTATATTGGTAATTATTTACTCTCAAAACCATCTCCACTCTTATCACTATTTGGACTTTTTTAATTTTTCCCCTTTTTAACAACACTAAAACTTCATTCCAGTGTCAATAAATATTAACAAGAGATGTTGTAAAAATTCCAGCTTACAACACTCTAGGACCATGATATTATCCTTAGAGTACACATGATTATGATATGGAGTAATTATTTTGGCCTTAGAAAGGTCCTTCCCTATACAAAAAGATTGCATTGTTTAAGGAAATCTTTCAACATGCATAAAAAGACCATAATTTATCTACATAAACCAAAAGAATAATCACATGCATGTCGAATACCTCTACTTTCACCTTAAATCACTTGAATCTAAAATAAGAGATGAATCCATGGTAGATGATTATGTGTTCAGTCTCAAAATGTTGCCATTATGTAGTTAAGGGATGTGTTCTTTGCCTCCAGTAGAATTTTCTACTTCAAGGATCACACATGTAAGTACATTGATTATAACTCATCAATATTTTTTTATTACATATTTATTTCCACTGTGACCTATGACCCCATGGGAATACATGTTTTTAAAACAATTTTAGTGTTAAGAAACATTGAAAAGAAATTTTGTCAATATTCAAACTGCAATTAGATATCTCCACCTATAGGGCCTCATGGATGAAACCTATCATCACTAAAACATATAGGGTATCTAATAAACTCTATAACCATGTTATTATACTTAAATTATGCTTTTTTAGTAGATGTATCACTTGTTATGGCCTTAGGAAGGTCTTTCCCTATACATTAAGATTACACTTTTAAAGGAAAACTTTGGACATGTGTCAAACAAAAATAATAATTCATATACATGAACAAATAAAATAATAACGTGTGTGTGTAATCCATATAATTACATACAAGTGTAATTGGTTATAAAATAAGATAGAAATCAATGGTAGATGATTTTGTGATTAGTCTTGAAATACTACTTTTATGTAGTTAACAGATGGGTTTTTTGCTAGTAGAGATTTCCATTAACAGGGCTTTTGATTAAAAAAATATCACTTACAAAACACACACACACACACACACACACACACACACACACACACACACACACACGTGTTGTGTGTGTGTGTGTGTGTAAATATCAAATTTTACCATCACCATGACATATAAATCCATGTGCATGTGGATTTTCAACAATTCTAGAGTTACAAAAAATTAACAATAAATGCTATCAAAATTATAGCCATAGTTGGAGATTTCCAAATTAGAGACCTTATGGTTAAAAAATATCATCACCACCATGTTGGGAGTATCAAATATCTTCTATGAAGACATTATCAGTCTTCGAGTATGCTTAGTTGAAATATATAATACCCATTTTGACCTAAAAAATGTCCTTCCCCATATGGTAAAACTGAACTTTTAAGGCAAACTTTGGACACACATAAAAAAATTGTATGTCATCTATATGAACCAAAATAAAAATCACATGCATGTGGAGTCCCTATACTTTCATGCTAGATCACATGGACCTAGAATAAGATATGAATCTATGGTAGATGATTATGTGATCAGTGTTCAAATGTTACTTTTATGTAGTTAAGAGACATGTTCTTTAACTCAAGTACATGTTTCTACTTCCAAGACATCTACTTGCAAACTAATAACATATAAAATGATTGTATATTAAAATTCCATATGATCCGACCATTATGATCTCTGAATCCATATGGATATATGTTTTCCCAATAATTATGGTGTCAAGAAATATTAAGAAGAAATGTTATCAAGATTCAGTTAATAATAAGATATCTCCATTCCGTGGGTATCATGGCAAAAAATAAGAATTTAAACCATGTTGGGGATACTAAATAACCTATAGGAAATATTTTTTTGCCTCAGACTATGCTAGGTTAGGATATGGATCACCCATTCTAGCCTTAATAAGGTTCTTCCCTATATAATAAAATTTCACCTTTTTAGGCAAATTTTGGACACGCATCAAATGAAAACCAGAATTCATATATAAAAATAAAAATAACCATAATACACATGTGTAATTATTATACTTTCACCCTAAATCACTTTTTTTATAAAATAATATATGAATTTATGGTAGACAATTATGTGATCAATCTTAAAATGCTACTTCTATGTATTTAAGAGACAGGTTCTTTGCCTCTATTAGACATTTCTAATTTTGATACCATTGCATATAAATCCATCACTTCCAACATATTGGGATATTAAAAATAGATATTTTTCCAACACTAAGACCCTTGAATCCACATGAATACATATTTTTACAATAATTTTGGTGTCAATAAACATTAACAACAAATGTTCTCAACATTCAAGCCACAATTAAAGATCTCCATCAATTAGGCCTCATGGCTAATAAATGCAATCCATACCATATCAGTCGTACTGACTAACCTATATTAACATATTCTTATCCTTGATTCTTGGAAACACTTTGTAATTTAAAAGAGAGTTTGTGTAAAACCAAATAATAATGAGGTTTTGAAGCAATATTTTCCTTCCATGTGCCATAATTTTATAACATTACACTTCATAGTAGGTTTGTGTATGGTATAATAGCTAAGGATTGTGATCCTAGAAACTAATCGTAAGGATCCATGTGTTGTTATGACTTTGGATGGAAAATAAATTATATGCCATATTTTTGGATCCCAATGTTTGGTCATGAGAACTCCATATGATTCCACTTATCATCAAACTAGATGCCAATGGGAAATATGTCATCCAGTGAATAGGGTGATGGCTAAGCCTACCACATCATTTTGTGGGGACTCAATTAAATTTATCAACAATATTATCATCAACCATCCCAGTGTGTGGATTTATTAAAGTTTGTATGAAGCCATGGATGTTATTTATATGGATATTGAGGAACCTATTAAACCTTTCATATGCAATGTATTGGGCACTTAAATGATCAATTTTGCTTGGCTTATATGTTGATAAATACATTAAATTTTATTTCTCACATTGATTACATGACATGAATGATGGCCTATAGGAAGACATATATGTATGCTATTCAATTTTGTAATATTTATGTTTGGATCCGCATTGAGAAGCATTAACTTTAGGAAAGGAAATATTGCTCTATGATTGTTTGGAAATGGACTTGCCTTAGAGGTATTATCTTTCTTGGGACCGTAACCCATAGTTCAAAGGATCATAAATTAGCATGGGTAAAATAAATACTAACTTGATGGACCATCGATTTTCATCCAATGGGATTAATTATGGGAGCCAACATAATAATCATTATTACAAAAAGATGTGTAATTTCTAGTGAAGGTAATTGATGAGATATGGGTTCATTAAAATTCCATGAGTGTAAAATAGTTATACTAAAATAAATAAATTCTATCTATTTTTGGTAGTATCACATAAGAGTGTTTCACATAGTTATGAAAAATAGTGTTATCTAGCATTTTATAGAGATTGGATCATCTGGTCATAATCCATAACATTTAGTTAGCCACTACTAGGCATGTATATTTTCATAATAATATTAACATATAAATCATTGAGAGAAATAAATCATGAAAATTTAATCCATAGATTCATTATGGATACTCAATTGATGGCACAATGGCTCACGAACAATTGAAAACATAATTAAGAGCAGTAATCACTCATTCCAGAGCACCATACACATGCACACTAAAGAGGACTTCGACCAAGAATGTAAAAATAGAATCACATACACAAAAACATATAGAATCATACAATATACAAATTTAGTATATATAAAAATCCATAATCATGAAATAACCTTATAAAAGCATGATCGTACTAGCATATATCATGGCATCAACCATGTTCAACACCATAATTAACTATAAGGTCATTTTCATCATTTAAAATTATGTAAGGTAATATATACAAGTCATATGGTTGTCTATTCTAATTCAATCAAATCTTTTTAATTACCCAAATTCATAAAGGAATGGCTTTTTGCACTGAATATCTTCTTCTTTCTACAAAACCAAGGTCCTCACCCATCTCACAATGGGGAAGATTTAAAAAATGAAATAAATTATTTCAAGATGCATCAATATCACTTAAGATAAACATTTCAATGTTGGTTAGGGTAAAATAGGGTTAAAAAATCAACATGTGCATTCCCAGTTTCTATAAAGGAAGGTTATTGACAATTTTATCACTTACCATAGATGCCAAGCATTGGGATTCACTACATCATAAATGTTCACTATATGTAAATCAGATTGATTAAACCAAAAAGTAATAAAAATAAAATGATAAAATATGAAAAAAAAAAAAAAAAGAAAAAGGAAAAAAAAAGAAATCCAAAAAAAATGCAATTAACTCAAATAGAGAATCATTAAAATGGAGCAAAATAATCTAGAAAAATATCAAGGGTTTCCAAAATTGACAATAGCTTGAGATACAAGGGTTATCAAGAATGTAGTACTTGCATAATATTAAATACGTTTATGCTTTTTGGAGATATCTCACCCTATGGAAAATAATGTCCACCCAAAAACACTATTCTATGATTTACCACCTCTCTCACAACCTAGTAGAGGTCTATATGTCACATAGAAAACCTACATAGAGAACCCAATAAAACAACCAAACACAAAACAATATTCTTTCTTCTTCTACAACCTTCCCAAATAAATCTTAGAGGAATGAAAATAAAAATCAAGAATAAGAAATCTCATAAAGTTAAATAAAAATACTTCAGCCACTATTTTAAAAAAATCCATAAATCCGTCAAGGAAATTACTAACTAATTAAATCAGATGCATAGATAATAAAATATAATTTCATCTTTATCAAATGGGCATAAAATAAAATCTAATCATAAAGATATTAACAAGGACAAATGTTAGGTCCATATGTGATCAAAATGATAACATTGGAAGATCAAACCAACCATAGATTTTTATGTAGCTAACATATTGATCAAGATAAGGCTCAAGAAAAATACATTCACATCACCTCTTACACAACATTGGTCTACCAATTTTCTTTCTCACACATTCCTAAATAAAATCAGGAAAACAATAGTAGAAAAATCAATCAAATCGTAGATATGTATGTATTCCAAATAGTAAATGTAGAAATATTCAAATACTTAGACTTCAAAGCCTACACCATAATAGGTTTTCAAGCTTTATAAATAAACATATCTATCTTAAATTTGTATAATTCCATTCATCCACAAATGATTGTCACTTTTTCACTTTGACATGAATTTTTACAAACAACTTCACTCCATTATCTAAACTTTAATGCACACCATGCCTTTATGAGGCTACAAACACAACATTTAATCATCTTCTCAACTCAATTTGACACTAAAATAACTTGGGCATGTTTGTTAAAGAGTTAAAACCCACATATTTCAGTAACTTATTCCATTCAAAATTTATTTTTTTGAGTCAATGAGTGGCAAGATTATCACACAACCATTCAAATGGTTTTTTTTTTTCATTTTAAAGGGTCTATGTTTACACATTCCATATCCTAATTTATAATTTATTGGTCAAAGAGAGTTGTCCAAACTTGTTTTTCATGAATATCCTTACAAGTTTTAATTATCAAATCCTTGTTTAATCATCGATATTATCAAAGATGGTGATTGTAATCCAAGCAGATTATTTCTCCCTGAAAACTTTTAACTAATCCAATTATAAACTTGTTAATAAGACCACCAGTTTTTTACAAAATCCAAGAATTTTTCTCTCAATGTTCAAAGTTTTACTCAACATGCATAACATTAATATAAAAATTTAGCCAAATTCCAACCAACATTTTACCATTCTTTGATACCAATGTGTAACACCCACATGTGGTACTTCCTAAACTAGCTACATTTTTTTATTAATTTAATTTATGCTTGTGTAATTGTAATTAACGCATTACTCAAAAAATGCATTAATCAAGAATTCACATTTGATTTTAATTATTTTTATTGTATTTACTTCCATAGTTTATCTTTTTTAATTAATATAGATGGTTTGTTGAATTTATCAATGCTTATCAAAATCCAAATTACAATCATGAGACCTATGGGTTTTGGTCTCGCAAAAGGTTAATGCTCCAATAAATGGGCCATGGGTAGTTATTTAACCTTTACTCCATCAGAACAAGCTAATGTTTTCCAAATTCAGTCATGGATAGATTTCCAAGGTTTATATTAATGTCTAGATGTCTTCATCAAGACTGTTATTCTAATCGTGCCCTCATAGATAACCAATGTGATCACTTCATCACCCAAAAATACATAGGTGGCTTAAAAAAATTAAATTTCATTCCATTGCATAGGGTGTTAACTCCACTATCATGATTAATATGGCTCACAATATTTACCCATAGCAATTTAAATGAATACAATAACTTCCTCCAAGCTTCTTTAGCAATGCATTTTATCTTGGTAGTTTTATGGTAGGAAGACCATCAACATTAGTTGGGTCCTCCCAGATCGATAAAAGTAGGGAGAGTTATCTCCCTTAACAATTTTGTGACTACATGGTCCCTTATCCTTTCACCCAATTATGCATGGCATCATCTCCCACTATGGCAACTGTGCTTGAGCAGTTAACAATGAGTATTAACCCATTCATGGGAATGAGTGTCACAATGACACATAGTGACCTTTAAATTTCTCATCTACTTACATAGATCAGTCTCTATGTTGCATAATTAAAGTAATAAATGTGATGCTATGAAAATGTGCCACATGGATAAATGAGATTATTTTTCAGCTTTGTTCCAACTATCTTTTCCATTGTAAGGTGTGACTGTGAGAGATCATAACAAGTGTCTAGTAGTGAGTGGCTCATAGCCTCATGGTCCTTCATTATTATTCCAATTTGATTATCAATATGAGAGTGAAAGTAAGAAATAAGATTACATGTGATTGAAAATGATTGCCTCATTGTCTCACAATGCTTGGATGAGTTTCAACTAACTTTGTGACTTACGAATTACGAGTGTGTGAAAAGAATAAACATGGAACAAAATGTTCATGGCCAAATCTTTCCTTATCAAATATTACAATGAACCAATTGCATGTTGTGATGATGACACATGTCAAGCCTTGCATAATTTTGTAATAAAACTTATAAATAGTCAAGTTAAAATTCAACCAACGAATATACATCCAAACTTAACATCTGATGGCTATTCAAAACACTTGTTTCCAAGTGCGAATAATTTTGAGTATGTTTGATTATAAATAGATTAACTCAAAAAGATCACTATGTTAAAAACAAATTGAAAGGGGCATGCCTAACATTGGTTGCAAGGAAGAAACAATGTTGATACTAATGTTATGTGACTTCACAAAAGTATATTGTACCAAGTAAAAATTAGTGCAAGGGAAAATTACTAAGTCCTCAAGTTTCCATAACTTAAGGATGCCCTGAGGATGAACTATAAGGCTCGGCTAGAAAAAGAGACAAATATAATCTTTTGTCCAAATGATATTTTCCTCCCATAGCTTCCAAATATGTGTTTTGGCCAAAGAATTCAGAAATGAAAAAGGCTTAAAGAAAGGGGATCGATTTTTTTAATTATAATTAATTCGAACCATAACATACTCAGCTGAAGCTAAGGACACGAGTGACTAAACCCATGCTCATTTCTCAAAGCCGCGTTGCAATAATGGGTACCCATCATATCCCTTTCTAAACTATTACACTTTAAAGCATTGTTTCACTCTTTATGAGGAGGTCAATTGAGTTATAAAGGTGCAATTCAAATCTGGTTTCATCATTCATTATTCCAATAAATGGTATGACATTATAACTATACCAAAATATTTATTTTTTAAAATATTATTCACTTCAATTAATTTACACTTAAATTTCTATCTGAATCATTATCAATAATAAGAATATAGACTTAAAAAACAAAAAACTTGATTATTTTAATTTAAGTGTTGGAAGAATGGGCCATAAACATAGCGAGAATGGCCCAACACATAACATAATAACAAAAATTCTTAAAAGAATTGATAATCAACGAAAGTTAAAAAGCAGAGGCGCAACGGTTATAAAAGATATAGAACTTTTCAACCAGATTTAGTTGCATTAAAAATCGATTGTTCTGCATGGATGTTGTTGCTTAGTGAGTTGATAGTAGTTGAAATCTGTTAAGAAAGGAACAGCTGTCACCAGCGCCGCTCAAGAAAGAGTCCAAAGAAAGCCAGAAAAAGATAGCAAATTTCGCCGAATGAAGGCAGAGCCAGCGCACCAAACTGAATTAGTATTTGCGGAAAACTTTTCCACTATCACTGCTATGACTTGCGATGAGGAAGGAAAATACTCTATAAATATCATCTCAATCATTCAAAACCAGCAAAACTATCACTACCCCTACAGGAGGAAGCTGCGCTTGGAATTACGATTTTGAAAAAAGAATAGGAAAGATGGCAAAGTGTAAAGCGGTGCTAATTCTGATGATCATGATGATTTGTTTAGTGTTAAGTAGCAGTGGTAGTGCAAATGCACACAGGAGCCGTCTGCCACGAGGGCCACAACCTCCAGAACGGTCACAAAATTAGGTTATGTTTTTCAACAAAGTAATTTGTGCCGAATAGCTTACTCAAACTGTTTTCACAACACCAATTTAATACGTTGATATAATGGGAAATCTACTACATGCTGTCAACAAATAAAACAAATTGTGTACCAAAAAAAAAAAAAAAATCATGCGAGAAATTGGCATAATTAGCTACTAAAAGGTCATTTCCTTAATCTTACTTGTCAGCTGGTCGACACTTTGATCATTAAAAATACATTTTTGTTTGTTTTTTTCTCCTCCTGCCTTCAACATCAGTATTTTCTATAAAAAAAGTTGTGGCAGGCAGAAATTAGTGGTCTTAATGGGTATTCCAAAAATTTGATGATGAATGACCATTATAGTTACTCATGGAATAAATCGCGTATAAAACAAATGGTATCTCCGCAACAACCTTTGCAAAAGTAAACCCACTCTCTTCTTGCAATCCTCTAATGGCAGGTGTTCTTGCCTCTTCACCTTCTTCAACTCCTTCGTACTCCAAATTTTTACTTCTGATACCTGCACATATAAATACATAACTTATAACATATTGGGATGATAAAATTATATATTTTCCCAGCACCAAGATCCCTGAGTCCACATGAATACACATTTTTAGAATAATTTTTGTGTCAAGAAACATTAACAAGAAATGTTCTCAACATTCAAGCCGCAATTGAATATCTCTACCTATGGGGCCTCATGGCTAATTAATATAATTTGTACCATGCAGGTGGTGATGAATAACATATAATACCATGTTCTTAGCCTTGAATTACCCCTGTTTATGATATAGATCACCCATTCTTGGCTCGATAAGGTCCTTCCCTATATGGTAAAATTGCACTTTTAAAGGTAAAATTTATACATGAATCAAACAAAAATTGTAAGTCATATAAAGAAACCAAAATTAAAAACAAATCCATGTGGAATCCTTATACTTTAACTAAATATCACTTGGATAAAAAATAAGAGATGAATATGTGGCATATGATTGCGTGATCAGTCTTCAAATGCTACTTTTATGTAGTTAAGTGAGGTTTTTTTCCTCAAGTAAACATTTCCACTTCTGGGATCTCCACTTGAAAATACATCACTTCCAACACATTTATCCAGATCTAAATTACGTATTTTCCAACCACCATGACCACTAATTCCTTGTGGATATGATTTTTGTAACAATTATGGCATCAAGAGATATTGACAATAATTGTTGTTAACATTTAAGGGCCTCATGGCTGAAAACTAGCATTGCCACCATGTCATTGTTGTTTAATAACCTCTAATACCATGTTATTAGCCTTAGCCTCTAAGTATGCCATATTAGGATATGGATCACCCATTATAACCTCAATACATTCCTTCGCTATATAATAAAATTGCACTTTTTAGGCAAATCTTAGACATGTGTCAAATGAAAACTATAATTTGTCTACATAAATCATAAGAACTATCTTGTGCATGTGGAATCCCTCTACATTCACCTTTAAACAGTTAGATATAAAATAGGAGAAGAATTTTTGGAAGAGGATTCTTTGATTAGTATTGAAATGTTAATTTTATGTGGTTGATACACAAACTATTTACCTCTAATAGACATTTCTACTTCCAAGACATCCAATTTCAAACCCATCACTTCCAATACATCAAGATATGAAAATTACATATGTTTTGACAACCACAACATATGAATCCAGGCATATCGACATTTTTAAAATAATTTCCAGTGTAAAGAAGCCTACTTATATATTTAGCTTTTAGTTTAAATATCTCTTATGTAGAGCTTTTGAATAATTTGAGACTTAGCCCTTAATGATTCATAATTTTGAAAATAAATACGTAAAGTAAACCATTAAGAAAAATTTGCTAGTTTTTTGTCTATGAAATTCCCTTGTAGTTCAACCTTTATTCATGTTTTCATCACATAGACATAAGGACCTAATCAACTTTGTTTTTGGTCTTAATCACTTAAGTCTAGGATTAATTTTCTTAATAATTTCCCCCACATTATGGCTTAGCACTAAAATATTGGCTAAAAATTATCCTCTTCATGTTTATCCTATTTTTTCAAAGGCCATATCTTTGTCTTATCCATAAAAAATCACATTTGGATGTACAAGTTGGATTTTTCCTAAGGCTTGGTTACTTTTTATACTTAGTTTATTCATAATTGGTTTAGTAGTTGACTTGTTATGGGCATTCACCTTCTTTCACATCATTCCACTTTTTGGGTCTTTTCATCTTGCTACTTATTTTCATCATGGTGTAGCTAGATGGTTGTGTGCCATGCCTCATCTCTTTACACAATCGCAACGAGATGTGATTCAACATAGTGACTAGAGATTGAAAATATTATGAATCAATCACCGTCATCTATGATCCATGATTTATCACCCTCAAACAATTAAACTCTTGAATTTAGTAAATTTAAAATCCAAAAATTATGATGTTTTGAGACAAATTTCATTCGAGATTTGGTAACACCTTGTAATTTAAAAGAGAGTTTGTGTAAAACTAAATAATAATGAGGTTTAAAAGAAATATTTTCCTTCCATATGCCATAATTTTTCAACATCACACTTTATATTAGGTTTTTGTATGGCATATAATCCAAGGGTCATGAGCCTAGGATCCAATCGTAAGGCTCCATGTGTTGTTATGACTCTGGCTCGAAAGTAAATTATAATGCATATGTTTGGATGCCCAAGTTTAGTCATGAGCATGTAATATGATTCCATTTACCAGAAGGTAAAATATCCTATCTAGTGAACAAGGTGATGGCTCAATCTACCACATCATTTTATGGGGACCCAGTCAAATTTATCAACCATATTATCATCAACCCATCCAAGTGTGTGGATTTATTAAATTTT